>VWZU01016071.1:372093-409791 GCA_013397095.1 Sterrhoptilus dennistouni
TATATACACATTTCTAAGAGTAGCCTGAACTTTTAGAGGAAATTGAAGAGGCTTTGTGTCAAGTACAGCTAAATCCAGCCTTTCTATATCAAACCCCTGCTAGAAAATTACTGTGCAGATGATAAGGCTGAAAGATATAATAAAAAGTGACTCTACTCAATTTACACTGCAATATTGGTATGACTGAATATTTTTCATTCAGGTGACTGATAAAATCACTAAACTGTATTGCAGATAAATAAAGGAGGCTTCTGTCAAGAATAAACACCATTAATCATGAAGTCTCACCCTCTGAGTGGCTGTGCTATGCAACTGCACAAATGCACCATCACAAGTGGCATGTGACCCACTGCCTCCTTTCTTCCCCCAGCTCTCTAGTGATACTGTATTCTCAGGAAACTTTTCTGTTGCCTTTACAACATTTCGAAGCCTGGGAATGTCTTTTCCATTCAAGTTTATACACAACTGCAACTCAAATCTAAATTTTAGTGGCAATACATTCAGCTAAAAATTGAACCATGAGACAAATGCAGACTGTGGCTGCATTGCTGTAAATCCAGCACTATAGTGAAAAGCCCGTGTTTAAACTGAATGAATGAATGAGAATGAAGCCTTTATAATTCTAAAGCTGATACAAGTAGGAAATCTTCCCCCTAAGCCTTCTTCCCTTTTTTTTCCAAAGCCACTTTTTCCAACTGATTTTATTACTTAGTTTTGCTATTTCCAAATAGGTGCTGTGATTCTTTTTGAACATACAAATATAAAATTTCTTAACATCATAAATCTACCTCAGTAGAATCTATGGGTGTCCTTTCAAAAAAGCAACTTACATGCTAAAAAATGGACATGAGCTGAAAGAAACTTCCCCAGCAAAAGCACAGTCATAAAAAAAAGAAAAAACAGACAACTTAGGTAACCTTTTTGTAACCTGTTTTAGAGCAAGTGATGATTCAATAGTGGCCATGTTATTAAGCCAGAATGAAGCAGTGCCCTACACACTAATGAGGTTAAAAAATGTAGTTAGGTCTTCATGTTAAAGGCACTTAGCAAGCAGCCTGCTTGGCAAAGACCAACTGTGTGTTGGAGCAGAGGACTAATCACACAGGCAGGAATCAAATCGACTGGAAGAATTAGGAGACTTGCGGCCCCGAGGAATGTAATTCATGCAGAAAAGCAGTTGTCAGAGCGAGGCCCGGGAACTGTGTGGGAAGAAAGCAAAATAAACAGCTCAACAAAGAAAACAAAGACACTTGAATAGTGGCTTTTCTAATGCTTGAGTACACTGAAACTTCAGTGGGCACATATAACAAAAAAATTCATCAAAGACAACCTCTATAAAAGTAATATACTGGTAAATAGTGTACTGGTTCAAAAACACTCAGAAAATGCTGCATGTCTTTAAAAATAACCTTGATGTTTTTATGCAGGACAGAGAAAGCACATATACATCCATGCATGCATGTTTGGGAGAAAAACAACCAAACAGTACAAATTTCTGCAATTACTCCTCATTTCTCTCTCTACCATTCACAGATAAGAGGATGCAGTCTGCATGCAAAAAGAGTGTTCCTGCCTGTGTGCAGCAACACTCTCCATGGAAAAACAGCATTGCTAATTAGGATCCACTCCCACAGCGTGAGGACCAGATTACTGCATCCACCGGGGGGATTATCTGACCAGAACGAAGAGCTTGAGGCTTGTCCTAAATCTTAACAAAACTCATGTGCAAATTATGGGAAGTTCTTCTTGTGATGGGTATGACCCATGACAGTAAAATTAAAAACTGAAATCAACTTTATAATGAATTTCGCAAATAGTCTGTTCTCTTGCAAAACAATATTTTTAATTAATGTGTTATTGCTCTCATAATTTAATGGCTTTTTTATTTTTAGAGAATGAAGCTTTTATCACTTTTAGTAGTTTGGAACATTTCTCCTCATCTTATTCACTCACTTAAGATTTTTCTAAACACTCCCTACCTCAAACTCAAGAATACTAAGCACACTGTTGTTCCAGCAAATTTTAGCCTCTCTTCTGCCCTTAACTCCTTCCTCCCATTAAGGCAGGTGTTCCAAAAGCACCTGAAAAGCTTCTCACATTACCTCAAGTGAAGACTGACACTGTCCTCAACATTTGTTCTGTGAAACACTCTTTTCCCAAATTCAAAATCAAACCAAAACAAACCCTTTCGTTTCCAGTGCCTACCGTAAGTCACAATATTACAAAACTGGGATCTGGGGAAGAAAGAAATCTTTTCTTTAATTCTTTTACATAATAAAACAATAACTTCACTGTTTAAAACAAAACCAAGTTGGCAACAACAAAGGAGAAATTCAGGGACTGAATATTTCTCCTATTGTACTTTCTACCCATATTTAATTGTGAAGGGAACATTTGACTAAAATTCTAACTTTACAGGACTCAATCCTGACAAAACAGTGATGTGAAGGTTCAGCATTAATCATTTCTGTTGAGCTATGGTTGGATTTGCTTCAAACCTCTGTACTAACATCAACAGACAGCCCAAAATTGATATTCACAGGGATTAGTGACTGTTACTGAACAGTATATCAGCTAGAATTTCTCAACTAAAACTACATGCAGCAGAAAAAAAAAACCAGATTATACAAATCTACAGAAACTCCTGAATAAAATTATATATATATATACATTTCTCTATAAAACACCCAGATTATTTTCTGAAATGCATCCTCCCCCCCTTCCCCTAGGCAAATACATGATTTGGGCAAGAAAAGCCATTTTGAGAGTGTACCTGAGTGAACAATATCAGATGTACAGTACACATTTATGCTGCACCCAGGACTGAAGTCAAGTGGTGACCTTATATGAAAACATGACTTCCGAGCTTCTCCCATCCTCCAAGCACCTCCACGAACAGCAGGTGTGCAAGTCACCGATCAGCACCAACAATCATGGGGGCAGTAGGATTAACAGATATGTGAAGCACCACTTACACCAAAGGTGAATGCTGCTAAGGTACAAGGGGAGAAGAAAGATATTCTGCTAACAGCCTCTTCTTGTATTTTTTCTGCCAGTACTGAAGGTCCAGGTATGGGAGCTGACTGAGGTGCCATCAGAGAAGATCAGGAAAACATTCAGTTCTCATGCCAGGCTGAGAAGTCTTGTCTCCACCAGGCCAGCTTTTTGATCCTGCAAGCACTGAAAGCCATTTTGCTGCTATGTAGTCCAGAGTACAAATTAGTCCTAACAAATGGTAAATATATAATACCTGGAACACTACAGCCATCAAAAGAGACAAGAGATAAAGTCCTTGCACTGCTAGTCTTATTCTATTTGTGTGAAAAACTGGAGTTAAAAAACGTTTCTCTGGGCAAAGATGTAACTTTGAACAATAAGAATAAAAGAAAATTAATATTCTGGCTTCATAGGTTTTTTTGAAAAGTAGTAAATTAAGTTTTGAAATCTCTGAGGTAAATGCATTAACTATATGCTGGAAGCATTATTAGTTCTCTAAACAGAGTAGGTAGCTGAGTGTGTAAATGAAATCCCTAAGGGGAACAACCTGGCCAGCTTGGAACACACCTGCACAAACTACATTTGCTCCCTCAGCATCTCTGCAATTCAATCTAATCACATGAGTAGAAACAGAGTTCCCAGAAAAGGAGTCAGGACGGAAGCCTGATGTCCAAGGAACATGCAAGGCAAACGAAGACAGAGGCAGGCTACACAAGCTTTCCTGGTACTGTCTTGATGATATACGCTGATAGTGATCTCCCAGGGCAAAGCAGAGAACACCTGATTGCCCCTGGTCATTCAGCTACTCCTCTCTCTGCCATATCTGTCTACGATGTTGTTAAATGGGACTGTTTGCGTTGGTGGCCTCTATAAACTGGACTAGACTATCAATCTTTTCTTCCACGGGCCAGTGGAAAAGGCATGATAAATCTAGGCTGAATTTCAACAGGAGATACAGGACTGAAAGATGTGTATCTTTAAAGAGATAGCCACTTAAATCTGATATGTTTAGAAATTCTCCCTTATGTGAAATACTCCCTAAGTTTCTGTTGATCCTTAACACCAATGGTCACAACACCTCATAAATAATGCTTTCAAGAAGATGATAGGTTAGTTCATCCCTTCAGAAGCTTTGTACTCCTGACTCATGGGCTGCAGGATGTTTTGCCTCTGTCTCTGACCCCTGCAGAGTCTCCAGAAAATTACCAACACACCTATAAAGCTGACTATAAATTCAGTCATAATCTATTGTAAATTCAGACCTACACATTCAGTGCTGGAAGGGATTAAGAACCTGCTCTTCAGTGGAAACTTCATAGGGCTCAGCTTCAATGTAAATGTTACTCTGAAATAAGGTCCCAAGCCATTTCTTGGTCATGCATCCTAAAAGCAAAAATCAAACAGAAGAACATTTTTCTTTCAATTGTTTTCTCTATTAATCAATAACATCAGTCATCAATGATAGCTCAGCCTGGCCCAAACTGCAGTGATGAAACTCCCATTGAACACAAAACACAACACTTTCAGTGAAACTAAGGTTATCGTTGGTTTTTCTTTTCTAGCATCACACAACACAGAATATGCAAGGGACAGCTGGTAAGTCTCCTACATCTCAGAAGCAGAGCTTCAACAGCCTGTGTTTTGCTACAGATATGTAAACAAATAAAGACTTATACACACACACACATATACATATAAAATATAGTGGGATGAGTAGGTGGTGCCAAAAAGGGAAACAAGGTATTAATTTAACTTCTGCTTTTTCATCCTTTGGGAAAGAAAAAGTCTCAACTACATTCAGTCCATACTCCAAGATTTTAGAACTTGATGTCTTTGTTGGGGGAGGATGGAGTTTGAGTTGGGGAAATATTATGTGAGAGAGAGTGTGATGAAGATGCTCTGTGTTCCTACAACACATCCTACTCGTCATTCACATTTCTTGGAGTTAATACCTACTCTAACTTTAGGGAACCTCCAACTCACAACACAGGAATCTCACAGTTAGGCTTTTAAAAAGAAAGAGAAAAAAAAAAAAGAAAAATCCCCACTAGGACTGTAACATTTCAGCTCTCTTTGAAGCAAGATTTAACATGAGTGGAGGAACTGTACTGAAAAAAAAGGAGTCTGTCACAGTCCAGTACCTCACAGGCTACTGCAACAAGTTTGACAGCAGCCTCTATAGAGTTGGCTTGCTTCTGGTTCACTGCACGTGAATACCACAGTCAATATCTGCTCACTCGACTAATACTGCTGACTACAGCACAAAGAACACAGGAATTTTGTCCAAGAAACCACAGGCTCAGAGCCTTTGAATGTGCACTATATTTAGAGCTTGCATTCTTTGCTGCTGATAACAGAATGAGATAATAGAAATTTCAAGCAGCAGAATTCAAGCACTGCAGCTATTCTATATCTTTTTGTTTAAATGTTAAATTAAGGTAATGATCCACATGTTCTCAAAGGTTTTGCCATTGAACATTTTTTTCTAAGCACTTTGTTAACAATTTTCCTCTAATTTCCATCCTTCTCAGACTCTGAGAAGCTCCTTGCATTACTTTTAACTACAGAGATCTAAAATTACTCAGTCCATGACAAATATAAGCAAAGATATTCACTCTACTATGTAAAGAGGATGGATGTGCACACACACACACACACACAAAAAAAAAATTCACACACTTTTATACACATCTGCACAGAGCAAGCACCCAAACAGCTTGAAATCATGTCTAGTTATTCCTCAGTCTACAGAAAAATGTTACATAGAACAGTGACCTGAGGCATAACTTTGCTGGCCATTCTTTTTGCTTCCATCATCCCTTAATTCACGCTGGTTTGAAAGCCCGCCTTAGGGAACCACTTCTCACTGGCAGCCAAGAATCCATCTAAGGACTGTTAACTGCCCAGATGGGGTAAATCAGCTAAGTGGCAGTGCTGATGAGTGCTGACAGACACCTTACTGCTGATAAACCTTGGAACTGCTCCTCTGCGACAGCATAATCCATAAAAATCTCTTAAAGAATCCCTTTCGCTGGACTGGGCTCCACCAGACAAACCTGTGCTTCTTTATGTCTCAGGTGGGGATGAGGCAACCAATCCCCTTTAGACCATCAGAGGAGTGTTCCCAAGGGCTTTTCCCAATTTTTCCTCCCTCTGTGTCACACAGGGAGGATGCCCTGTGCATTGTTGCTACTCCAGAGTGCTAAAGAGAGGTGGTCAGCCAGCTGCCAGCCAGTGGAGGCATGTCTTGCTCATTTAGGGCTGGAGGCTGCTGCCCCTTGAGTGCTTTTCTCAACATTAAAAAAACCCCATGAACCAAAGATTTGGGGGAACTTTCTACCATGGATTTTCAACAAAACAAACCATTTCATTTTACAAGCTTTTCCTTCAATATTAAAAATCTCACCAAAACTTTCCTCGTATTTAAATTGCTGCAACTTCCCCAGACAGCCCAAAATCAAGCTGGCTGTACAAAAAGAACAAAGAGCCTCTGTTAACGCAATATTTATCTGCTGCTATTGTTTCTCCTTTATAAATCTGTAGTTCCTTGGCATTACAATTAGCTACTCCAGAGAAAATGATTATGTCACAAAGTATTATCCACCATAGAAACAGATGAATGATGTGAATCAAATGTAATCTGGTGCTTAGAGGCAATTCTGTGGACTTTCATGTAAATGTGCTGGCTTAAAACGGGGATGGATTTTAGCAGTGAATCCTTATTTGATCTAGAATTTATTTCTCAGCAGAAAATAAATGATAGCTTTTTGTAAATACTACTTTTTCCTAGAAGAGAGAGAGCAAATCAGTGAGAAATACAGAAGAGTTGAACTGACAGTGCAGTAACTCCAGACTGCAGCTTACCTAAATGAATGAATGTAACTGCACTTACATAGAACAGCTACATCAGAAATATTTAGCTATTTTTATTCACACTTTAACCTACTTTTTTTGCTTTAAAATGTAGCTCAGAATCAAAAATTTAGGAGAAACACTTATCCTTTTTTTTTCTGCAATCCAGCATATGCCAGGACTAATCTGCTTTCCAAACTTTTCACAGTTTCAGATAGCTTTTAAAAACAGTCTGTTTCTAAAGCTACTCTGCAAGCATTACAAAGCTTACAAAGGAGAATTTATGATCTGCAAAACTTAAGGTAAATACCATCAAACAAGAAAGAACAGCTGAACAAAACACTGATTCACTATTTTAAATGATGCAAAACTATACACTGAGTGAGATATCACAGTTTTAGCCTATTCCCAAGCTTTGCAAAAGGTCCGTCACTGAATGAAAACTATCTGCTGAAGTTTATGTGTGGGCATCTGGCCCTGGTATTTTACTTCCCTGAATACCGCTAAGAAAAGAGGGACACCAGCTGCTTGCAGAGCCTACAACATGCGTATCTGTGGCACATAACAAATTCTGACTCTTAGCGAGTCACCAGACCATGCTGATTCCTTCTCAGAGACTTGCTATAAAAAATCCTCCAGGCTATTAGCAGCTGCTTATTCTTCATGCTGCACTTCACTTCCAGGGACAGGTTTCTTGGGGTGTTTCCCATTTAATACAAGATTTCTTCCTGTTTAAAGAAAATACTTTCACGGATGATTTTGGAAAGCTATAACTACAGTCATCTTTTCATGTCCCAAGAGCTTCCCGGTCTTTCTTCTTTGATGGCTCCTGGCTAAACCATAAAACCCATTCCAAGTCTTAAAGTAATTAAAGCCAATTCAATGAGTGATGTTTTTCATGCTGGGTGGGGCTCTCCTTCCTACTGTGAAAGCATCAATGAATGCTCTGACAAGCTGACAAACTCCTTGCCAAGTCTACAGCTTAGAGGTACACTGAGGTAAAGCAGCAGGTAAAAGATTTAAGAGGTTTAAACACTCAGATTTTAAAAAATAAGTTAGAGCTTAGAACTGAAAATGAAAAGAAAAATCATAATGTCAATGACAAGGCTGGGAAAACGTAAACTTCCTATCAAATGTGTGGCAGCAGTTTCATAATCGAGCATACACTTTAATCTTCTCACATTTGGGCATCCCCTTTTTTCTGCATGGTCCAAAATCAGACAATGATGAAAGCTGAGTGTCTGGGCCTGATTGCTTCTCTTTCCACCCCTGATGGACAACTGATGTGTGCATAAACCAGGTATGAAATAACATATTCAAGAATTGGACTCCCCTTTTATCAACTTGGAGCTGACTGCAAGCAAAACATGCTTTGGTTTAGGACCAGAGCACTGAGAAAGTTCAAAGTAACTGTTGAAGGCATTCATCTTAGGCACATACATAGTTATCTACACGTGCATAATTTCAGGGCATAAGACTACCAAACTTGCTAGTCTCAATCAGCAGTTAGGGGAAAAAAAGGAGCTTGGAATACTGTTGATCCTAGGAAGCTAAAATACACCATCTGTACCTTGCAACTCCCTCCTGGCAAAGGCAGCCTTCCCCCTAGTGTAGGCATATGGGTAGCATCAGTGCATTTTCCCTTAGGTTTACCTGCTCACTCTTCCATATGTGTAGTCCAGAGCTAAAGTAAAAGGGGGTGGCAACAGAAAGAGATGGAGACTAAATGGATGAATGTTTTCTAATCTTCATGATGCATCTTGTAATACATTCAGCCCTGAAATTTTAACTTTCCACTAGCCTCCTGCAACACATGCATTTACCACTCTGAGATGTACACAAGCCACTGCCCCAGAGCCATTTCTGATATTGCCACCTGACTGTTGTCTCCTGTCTCATCTCTGCAGGAGCGTATTCCCTCCACAGCCACAGTAACAGTACCTGAAAACATCCGGATAGGTCACCTTCAAAGGCTGTCTAACTCAACTTTGAAATGAAGCATACTGGGAAAAACCTACTGATGCAATTCACTTGAAGTGTGGGAATGAACGAATGGCCAAGAACAGTAGCTTTCTAAATTGCTGAATTTAAATCCATCAGTAGAATTTTGCCTCTGCCTTAGGAGCTTTTTTTAAAATTAATATGTAAAAACTCTCATCCTGGCTAAGACAGATTTTAAAAGTTGTGGGACTATAAAGTTATTTACATTTTTACTGTCATATAAATAGACAAGACACCCTTCTGTTCACTGCTAACAACTCTCATTCCAAACAAAGACATCAAGCAAATGGAAGAGTTAGCCAATAATAAATTTGTGATTTGGATCTTGAAGAAAAATAGCATACTCACGGTATTAATTTCAAATAAGCACCATCTTAAGTGGCATGATTTTGATCACTGCACACCAACCAGAGAAGGCATCACGCTCTAATGGATGACTGAGCAGATGTCAAGGACCAACACATAGATAAGCTTCAGCTTCTTCTTTAACAGCATACTTTAGAAATCAATTTTGGAAATTAGGAAAGAGCTGAACAAAACCATCAAAGATAAACAAAGCAAGGAACACGATTACTAGAGCCATGCTTCCTCTGGCTTGTTTGAATCATATGGTGTTATCACATAATTTAACCTCCTAGTTCACTGTAAAGCAGCAAAACTGAATTACAGTTTACTAAATTTTTTTTAAACTGAATTTGAGAAAACAAAATAATAAAAGGAAAACACAAGCTCCAGCCTCAATTCTGCCATTCATCCATAGCCGCTGAAGAACAACTCAAGTTTCATACATCTTCTGGAAGTAAAAACCAAAGATGTATTGTAGAAATTCCAAGATAACTACACAGCCCTAACAGGTTTTGGTAACACAAAGTGACACATTTCAGTACATATTCATAAGGGTTGGGGGTTATTATTGGGCTGTAATTGCAGTTGTTCCAACACCTAATAAGCCATGGCTGGAAAAACAAAGGCAGGTTAATTTGTGATTTCCTCTACTCATTCAGAGGCAAATTAAGTGTCAAACAGCTAATACAGAACATATTTCATTTTATGAGATTTTAATTTAATTCTGCACCATATTGTTGATGTCTTAATGTAGGGTGGTTTATCTAAGAGGAAGAGCAATTTATAAACCTCTTTCAATTGAAATCTTTAATGATAGGATACGATAGCATAATTACAGCAATGCCTGCTAGTCCTACAATACATAAGCATCTGTCAGCAATTCCATCACAAATATAAACCCATAATTTAAGGGTTTATAACTCAAGTTATAAAATTTGGCTTCAGGCTGAAATTTGGGATGCAACAGTTCTGACCATCACCAATTAAATTATAAGAATCATACATATAAATATAGAACTTTTTAGAACTGTAAGTATGTAAGAGCCCTGTAACACCTTTACAATTCCTGCTTACTTTTTCTTTTTCATTTGGCCAGTGTTCAACATTATGTGCAGACACTGTAGGTGCCATGCAGACAAGGCCCTCCTGACATTTTTTCTGCACTTTTATTATACCTAAACTAATTCCACTAAGGCTTGACAGGTTCTGGAATGTATTTCAAGGAGTTTGGATAACTAAAATCATGCCTTTTTTTCAATTTCATTTTTAATGTATATTTCATACAAGCATTTGAGAATAGTACAAAGCTGAGGAGAAAACCACTCATACAATGAAGTCATTGTTGAAGCTGTAGGTAAACATTTGCCTCCTAACTGGTTTCTTGCCATTTTCTTTCAGAATTCTCAAATACCTTCTCAATCCAGTTCTTTCTTCCTATTTGTTTTTTTTTAATGGGTGCTAGGACACCAGTTCAAGCAATGGCTCCAAATGATCCCAGGTGATCCTAAGTGCTACTCACACCAGGCTCTGTAGAACTTGCAAGAAAACCACCAGGTGCCTACCTCACATGTATGTATGTTAATACATTTTCCTGAAAACTACAAAAGCATAGCATTCTACAAAGATATTGAAGTTCAAATGATTTTTTAAAGTTGCTTAATTGCCTATTTAATTACACCAACCATAACAGCTCCAAGGGTCCACTACAGCTCATCATTCCAATGGTCACATAAACCAAATGAGCAAAAGAATCAACAGAAGTTAATGGGGGAAAATGGCCAATATCAAGGCAATATTGAGTTTAAAGCTTGGGTTGATATCAGAGTACATTTCTAAAGCAGCTGCCTGCAGTCATCACATCTGGCTAAGACCTCCTTGCCTCTGCAGGGCCCAGGTGAATCACCACTTAATCAGGGAGCAGGGGTGCACAGCACAGAGCAGAGCAGCTTTTCATAGGAGAGTGGTTTCAGGGGTCAGAGGGGACTACCCCTGAATGCCAAACAAGGTATGAAAGAGGTATTTCCAACATCTTTTGCGGCTCTTAGAAATCTTGGCACTGAGAGCAGTGTAGACTCTAGTCCTGATTTCCCACTGTCACCCAAAGCAGGTGACAGTGGTCTACCCATCCAAAAGCCCTGCTGCAGGCTTGGGGTGCCATGCTATGGACTGGGTTCATGGGACTGAGGCTCCAGGGAGAGCTCAGATCAGCAAATGCAGTCAGGAAGGGTCCGACACAGCACAGACTTCCAGAAGCCTCTTCCAAGCTGGTAGGCAGTACTCATGTCTTGGATGATAGTCCTCTACTGATGCGAGTTAGAACTCCCTACCCCATCTGCCCAATACAAAGAGAAAGGCAAATTCCCCACGAGCTTCAGAATGGGCTGGATCATCTCCCCTCAGCTCCCAAAAACACTCATCCATATAGAATATTGACTGCACTACAAAATCTAGGATGACCCTGTAATGACTGTCTGAGCATGCCACCTTCAGCTTACAACAGTATTTAGCAGCAAATTTAAGCATGTATTTGAGTGTACTTTATTATGTGGTAGATTGTGGTATAAGTGGTGATGCATCTCAGGAACCCTGAGGAATAAATCACAAATTTCTGTGCTCTCTCTATAAATACCCACTTTTCCTCTAATGCCCAAGAAGACTGCAACACAAATTTATTACTTACCTCCAGGCAAATTTGCTCTGAAATTACAATTCAGTAATAGAAGACTGACCCAAAAAAACCTCTTAGTAAAATATTGTGTGTGTACTTGGGCATGTAGTTAGGATTGTTAATATCAATTAATTCTGCTCACAGAGGAGGACTTGTTTTAAAACAACTTCATTTTTCTTCTGCATATATGTAATTACACAGCTGTAACTAATAGCCATAGAAAAGCAATCTGCCATCTAAACAACTAGCATTATTCTTCAAAGTATTACTTGTGCTTTTCTTCTTGTATTTACCCAGTGTGAGAGGTGATTAGTAGATATGATTAAATGTATACATCAAGCCTTTTAGTGAAGTACCAAGCCCAGCTTTTCGGCTCCCTTTTAAATGGTATTTAGCAGTTTTCTGGCCACATCTACTGGTTTATTCTGCAATGCTGATACCAGTCTCCCCATATGGAATAAGATAAAATTTATTTCTACAGGATTTCACCACTACCATCCTTTCCTAATGCATGTTATCACTGGTATTCATTTCTTTTATCTTTGTGTAAACCATGTGCTCTATCACATTTGCCATTTTGTTCGGGTGACATTCCCATCAATCAACCGATTGCCTATATGTGCACACAACAGGGACTAAGAAAATTTACCAAAAATTTCATTATGCTTCATAGCAGTCACTAGGGAAAAAGCCCCAACCTTTTGGCTGTTTTGTAAACAAACCTTTGGCATGAAAGGAAATTTTAGCTATGAAGAATACCAAGCTTAATACAGATTAAATACATGTTTATCTGGCTGTATTTCGCAGTGCTCAGCACTTTTTAATTTAGCCTTTATAGAATGACATAATACAGAATAAATGTCAGCAAAACATACAGGTAACCTTTGCCATCTACCTATTATAACAGGAATTCTTCAAGCACCAGCACGGGTTTTGTTTTATGAACAGATAACCTCAATGCTTTCCAAAAGTAAATCGCACACTCTGGCAAGACTGGAAAAGTGCTCCATCTACATGGTTTCAAGCATTGCAAAGGTTCATGTATTTGTCCATTCTTTCAAGAAGGAAGGGGGAACACTGAATACTCACACATGCAGAGGAGGAATGGGAGATGGTTCATAATGGTAGCGTCCCTCATGATGTCTCGCATCAATTGGTACAGGAGGGTGGAATGCTGGAAAAAGGTGAGGAGGATCTGAAAAAACAAGCAAGGTTCCCAGATCTGAGTATCTCCAATGATTCTTTAAAAACAACATTCATAAAGACAGAACAGATACTGAAAAGCACATGTTGAGAGTGCCACGACTTAGGGGTCACGATCTCCTTCCCTGCTGCTGATAGTCAGGTCTGTCTGAGAGGAGAATTTGGCCCACAGTGTTTGCATGAATATGTATTTACTAATTTTAATATTCTCTTTTTATAGCTTAAATGGAAAGGGGCATTAAAAAAGTCTTTAATAAATAATTATGTGCCCATATGCGAAGCATCAGATCAAAAGGACCATCATGGCTTTCATAAGCATTCCTGATTTATTTATTTTGTATTAAAACAAGAAAAAAAACCATAAACCCAGGACAGAAAGCCTAAGCAGAGAATACAATGCAATAAAAAAGTATATCCTCAGAGATGTACACACAGTCCTACAACAGAATGCCAAACTGAAGTGACATGCTGAAAAATATAGGTAAAACTGCAGTAAATCAGACAATGATGTTCGAAGGCAAACACAACAGGGAAAGGCCATATTGGAGATGTGGAAGTGCACCACACCAATGGCTGAACCTGAAGGAATGTGTGTGAGGACAGAGGCACTCATTTCATACTCAGCTCTTAAAAAGGAAGGGTGCTTTTCTCTGTCTCCATGACTGGACACCCAGGGACTCATGGCTGCAGCAAGATTCCCTGCTCTATCTTCTCCATGGCTGTCACAGGATGGGGGATTTTGTAGCTGTCAGAACTCCTGTTCCCTGCTGTTGCCGGAGAGCCTCAGAAACAGGCTGACAAAAAGGGGAATGCATCCCTGACACCCCCATGGGCTCTGCCCTGAGGAGTGACGAACCCCCTCACCCTTCCCATACACTCCATGGCTTCTGCAGCTGGATTGCCTCCCAGCTTCGAGGGGCACAGTTCACACACACCACAGCTCTCCTCACCAGCACACCGCTGCCATCTGTGTGCCTCAAAATGTTACACGGTGCTCACCACTGCTGCCCAAACACTCACAATTCCAACAAGCACCTTCAGCAGTATCAAACAAACTGATCCTGCACAATCATTACCCAATTGCCACTTTGGGTGATGTCATGTATTTATCTGTCACCAAAGGCTGAGAAGTACAGACATTAGGTCATGTCATGGGTTTACTAAAATGCTTCTAGAAAAAAAGAAAATGTGAATTGGTCGCTGGCAGTAAAATTAATTCTATTCCAGTTTTGCCCACCAACTCTTCAAGGTATCTTTTCTTTTATATTTCCCACCTTTCCTATTCAGCAAAATGTAAACCACCCCTTAGATTATATTATTTGTGAAAGCAGTTCCCTGGTCCCAACTAGAGATGATTAAAAAAAAAAAAAAAAGGATTTTTCTTCATCATGTTTTAAAAAGTTGGGTTGCTTTATTATTGTATTTTGAAGTGAGAGAAGAATGAGAGGAACAAACCTCATTGCCCTGAGGGAATACACATAGGGGATGAAGAGAAAATAATTTCTAAGGAAATATTCCCAGTATTTCAAGAAAGCCTGAAAACGTCTGACACAGACTGTCCAGTTACACAGCTTCATTTTGTGAAAGGCATCAGCATGTGATTAGCCACAGCACATTTCAGCCATTTACTGACTTAGGCACCATAAACGAAAAATAATTGTGGCTTATGATGTAAGCTGGGACCTCAAACTCACGATATTTTTAATTCTAATTCTGCTGCACCAGCTAGACCTTGGCATGCAATCTGCTATGCGCTTCACTCCCCATACCAAGCACTCACAGTCTTCAGTGGAGGCAAAAAAATGGATCACAAACGATCGGGAACAAACTTGTCATTGTCTGAGTGGAGGATGCCTGCTGCAACCTCCTGAAACCCATTCCCCAGCAGACACCAAGGCAAAGGGAAAAGAGACATGGGAAGTGCGTTTTAGCACATCTCCCTGCCTGCCCTCTTCCCTGCTGAACTGGTATTTAACTACGGCAGCATAAGCCAAAGGGAGGAGGTTTCAAAGCAGATGTCTGGCATTTCACAATACAAAGTCTGCCACCATTTTTTCAGTAAAAAAGGAAGCCACTCACACCCTCGTAAACGCACAGGCAAAGCCTTCTCTGCCCTATGCGTCTCCTTTAAAGAGTAAGTCTGGAGAGCACAGGTAAGACTACAGAGATTTTGATACCCATATTCATGTCAAGACAGGATGTGGCTCACCTGGCCAAAACATGAAATCCCACTCAGGATGCCAAGCCTCTTCACTGTCCCACGCTCACCCAGCCTGAGTGCCTACCCATTAAAAGCAATCCTAATAATTATGTAGTGAAACACCATTTGGCCCTCCTCAATGTCTAATTTACTTGCCAATGAGAAATGGAAACTTAGTATTAAACAACCCAAAAAAAGGGTATTTTTCTCTGTGGGCATATGCAGTGGAGATCATCAACAAGTTTTATTTATGCATGGGCTATAAATCTCCAGGAACATCTTCTTGAGTCCTCTCACATTAAGCTCCTTTGTATATCTTGGTTGCATCTTGTTTGTAGTTTCCACCTGAGAAACAGCCATACTCCATCATGGCACAGAGAGCTGTCTCTGTCAGCCCTGAGCCATCCAGAGCAGAGCTGCATATCAAACCCCAACATAATTATCCATCTCACAGTTTATTATTTGCACATGAGCAATACAGCTGGTGAACATCATAACTCAAGCATATGTGTAATAAGTTACCACACTGTAGCCATCTCTTGTTGCAACCCTTAAGAAAAAACACATGATGATTTTTCCAAAGTCAGGCTAAAACTGCTGAAGCAGAATAAAGTGCCACTAAACCTGGCTACCTCCTATTTATCATACAATTTCCTGACTTGATGGTTTCACAAACCAGCTGCTAAGTGCTGTGTACTCTACTGTCAGCAGACTAACATGCTAAATGGGAGACAGGGAGAATAATGTACAGAACTATAGAACTGGTGAAGTCAATTTTACAGATGGAAATCAAATCCTGCAGTGGTGGGTCAGTCCTCAGCACAAAAATAGCTGGTAAATTCTACGTGCTTGGGGGCCCAAGACCACTCCACTTTGAAAAGCACTCAATATTTATATGGAAAGACTCTGAAATCAGAGAGCTGCCAAAGCACCCATCATCCAGGGCTTCACTTGGAATTCACTTGAAATGGCATGAAATGTAATTGGTTGATGTATATTTATATGGAAATAGTAAGTTTATAAAGCAGTAACTGAGGCTGTAGCCAGTTTCACATCGACTTTTCGTATCCCACCTAGTAACTACTGTATTAAAGGCACCATCAGAATATTAATGGCGCATTCTGCCACAATTATTGATACTGTAGGTAAGTAAAAAACTGAGTGAGACTAGTCAGGCTAGAATTGAATCTGAACCTATCTGACTCACAGTTGTTTGTGCAAGATGCTTTGCCTATCTGGAAAACCAGGGGAAAAACTCAGAGTCAAAGACAGGATAGCTGCTCTGACAGTGTTTTCATTAATTCATTTAAACTGTAAGGAAAAACCTCTTAACCTTCAGCAAGGAGAAACTCCTTTCACCAAAACAAATGGACAAAATCTAACCTCCTATTCTGCTAAGGAAATTACTTATTACCTTCTTAAAAATTCTGGCTAAGATGCAAACTTACACACTGTATGCCAGGCAGTTTTCTTACAGACATCCAAATGAAACTGTGAATTCCTGAGCCAATGACATCCTTGCAGAGACTGATGGAAGTGTACAGTACATGGGCAGATGTTCGCTGTATATTTGCAGCCCTCAGCTTCAACTCAGTAGAAGTCCCTAATTCTGTGCATAAATTCCTGTTTTCAAGAACTTTTAAGGACATGCCAAAGCAATGGAAATATATTTGAAAAATATATTTGAAGACATTGCTCACTCACTGCTGAGTTTGACAGCTGTTGATGCCTTCTGAATTCTCTGCTGTGTACT
Source organism: Sterrhoptilus dennistouni (assembly GCA_013397095.1). NCBI lineage: Eukaryota > Metazoa > Chordata > Aves > Passeriformes > Zosteropidae > Sterrhoptilus > Sterrhoptilus dennistouni. The sequence goes on from VWZU01016071.1 coordinate 389,113, forward strand.
ACTGTAAGCTTCCTTCAGATGCTCTCCTGTGTCCTGCACAGCTAGCTTTAAGGGATCTCCTTTAAGGGGTCTCCTTAAAACAAAGTGGGAGACGCAACTCCCTGTAATGCTACAAACTCATCAATTTTATCACTGTGAGATCTTCTGGAAAATATGCCAATTTATGCTGACGTTCTGTTGTGTAAAACCTGCCTTCTCTATTTCTCCTTTAAGAATCATTCTTACCTTCTTAAAGAAGTGAATAGGATCATCTCTCTCCAATTACAATCACTCCCATACAGGAAAAAAAGAAGAGACCTACTCTTGTTCTCTGAAAGTCGACAACCTAAGTCTCTGCTGCAGCATCAAGAGAAAGAAACTGGGAGAAAGGACAGGTATGTATGATCCTTGATGCTGAACAGCAAACCTGAATTGAAGTCTGATGAGATGCAATTCACAGCAAGACTTGTTGGAAAGGGGGATGATGCCAGCTGGCTCAAAGGTGCTGTGTAACACCCTGAGACAACAGCAGAAGGGTTAGGCAGCTACAAAGCTCGCTGAAGTTTGTGATAACTTTTCTGTACACTCTGTAGTCTCTCAAATAAGTCTCACTTACGGTCTCACTATATTTGGAAAGGTCAGCTGTGATGGTGATACTAGTAAAACACTCAGCCCTCTGCTCGCTGACTTGCTCAAGCACCTTGTGATTCCTGCCAAACGCTTGAGGGAGATGGCTGCTGAAATGATAGGCTGCATTTTTCAGCACATCAAGAAAACATTTGCTACCGCAGAAGATGCCTGCACTGGCTTGAACTCACCCAGTGTGGCCCCCATGTCTGCACCTGTGTCATGAGGTTAGGGCCAAGGAAATAGTGGCCCCAAGCCCAACACAGAAAGCCCTCATTATGCTTCAACACATTTGTCCTTAGGACAATCAGTTCACCAAATTACATGCCAGAGCTGAGCCCGGTGCAAACTTCTCTCAGATACAACCTCACTTGAGGTGAAATCTCCTTCCTGCTTAAATCCTTTACAGTCTTGATGCTGAACGACAGTACCAAACTTTCACACCAGATGTAACAGATACAGTAAAATGCAAAATATAGCCTCCCTGTTAATGTCTTTTCAATATGCAGAACAGTTTTGAAGAGTTTGCCAGCAAATTTCTACACTTCCTTTGGTTCACAAGCTGATCACCAGATGAGAATTTTCTAATATTCAGCTTTGCATAGTCCCTAAGGGCACCACTGTTTCTTCACGTACATTTGCTTCAACTGATCTGAACTTAATGGTATTGCCAGGTTTTATGGCAGGAATTAGGTTCCTAGTTGCCAAGCAAAGATCTTGTTTTGGATTTCTGTTTAATTACAGCTTGCATTAGAGCTCAGTAAGAGCACGTTGTCTCTGAGGGTTTTTTTAGTCCTCTTTCAATATGGGGTGATTTATGTTTTCTACGTCTGCTTATACAGAGGCTTAATCAGGAAGAAAAAATGACTGAGCCACAGCTACACGTGAATGCATGCACTTAACTCTGTGCACTTTGAAGAGTTTCCCTATGGTGACTGGGGCTGCTGCTTCAAGCGTGGCTGGTTGCCATCTGAGGCAGTGCTTGTTTGCAGGCTGATCTGCTGCCGTGCTACAGTTATCTCAGGATGCTTTCCTGTGCATCTTTGTGCACACACACGCTTCCAATGTGGCAACAGTTGCATTGACATGGATGCAGCTAACTCACCATCTGACTTCATAGAGAAGGGGATTCTACATAGGAAAAAGGAAAGCCATGGCAAAGCTGGAAAAAAAAGTCAAGTGTAAAAAGCCAAGAAACAGACAGAAGGAAATTGAGGAAAAGAATTTTTAAGGGGCAAGTTCTCTCCATTCCAGTAGCACTAAATGTTAATTGTGGTAACATACAGTAGATGTAACACATTCAGAGAATAGACAATTTTCCACTGGCTCACTTCCCTTCCATGTGTCTGTGTGTACTAATGATGATCAAACTTTGCCTTTCTACCCTCTGCTAGTGCTCACAGAGCCTATGTATTGATCTTAAAACTAAACCACAGGAGTTCCAGGCCAAGCCTCACAAACCAGAGCAGAGCTCCAGCTCTCGTTATGGCTGAAAAATAATTTCTATCTTTGCAAAAACAAAACCTAAGACTTTGGAGCATCTTAGATTGCTGTTATCCATTTTAATACTTTCAGTTTGTAAATCTAAACACCTTGTGGGAACATGTTTCATTGTTAGCAGTTCCGCAACAACCATTATGGCAAACACTTGACGGAGGAGCAGTTACCGTTGTGCTGGAATAAAAGTTGCTGGAACTGGTTTCATCAGCTGGCACTGAGAGATGTTTTAATATGCCAGATTTGCTGCAGGTATTGGCTAAATAACTGCTGGATTGATTTCAGTTTGAACACTTTATTATTCTTTCCAGTCAATGCAACTCTGCTGTCTAAGGAGCAGAACTGCCTTCTGGAATACTAACTAAACTTTCTGAAGTCCATTCAAAAGACTCCAGTGCTCACTGCCATTTGTCCATCCAGAAATAAATGAAAAAAAATAGTAAGAGACAGACTCCCAGGGTAATAAATATATTACATGTATAAAACACCTTGAACACAAAAGCCTCCAATTCTTTCAGAACATAATTTATGTTTCATCACAGCCCAGTGATTTGCAAGTGACTGTTTACACTGAGATGGATGAACTGGTAAGTGAAGAAAGAACTCCTTGCGCTGTCCTGATCAAGCAGCAATGAACTTGCCTGGTGAGTAGAGTGGGAAAAGCAGTGCTGCCCCATAACCCTCTTGGGACATACTTTTCAGAAGAGGAAAGCCAAGTCAGCCCATCAGCCCAGTCTGCCCAGCACACTGGTGAAAATGCATCAGGAATATCCTGCCTTGCACTCAGGGAACTAGCTGCTTCATGCTATAAGCAACCTTTAAAAACTTGCACAAGGAAGAGCACAACCGCGTATACCCAGCACCTGTACACTGGCCCATGGTCTCAGGATAAGAGAATGATGAGCCTCACCATCCCATTACTTAGAGGTATAATTGTTTCATCTAACACAGCTGGTTCTTGGTACAGCACAGCTCATCTTTTTAGTAACCTCTGGATCACATGCAGCATTTCTTTAAAAACTTAATAATGTGGTTTCTGCAAGAAAATGACAAATTGCCCTCTGCCAGGAAGCTGACCAAAGAGAGCCCTCCCTCTTCTACCTCCAAAGGATGGGCAGTAATAAAATAATTCAGCTTCTGCTTTGCAACACAGTTGCAGTCTTGCTGTTCCTGCTCCTAACTTCCTGTGCCACCATGTGTCAGTGCAGACTTCACCACTTCAAAATCCACCTCTAAAAATTACGAAAACCAAAATGAGCAACCATGTTTAACTCTCAAGAATCACAGACAAGTGGTTTTAATCAGCTGCTATGGAATGCTTCCCACCTTTTATTACACATGTATGAAGGATCACATCCTCAGCATATCCTCCTCTGCAAGCAGCGAGTAACTAGATCCATGACCATAATATATACAAAAATAATTTGTACCTATCTACCTGTTCATATCCACTTCGGTAGCACACTGCGAATTTCAGTGGTTGAAGGTGAGCTATGAAGTGGAAACTTGGGAAATTAAAAGATTACAAACAAAATAACTCCTGATCCACACTGGTGAGAACTAAAGAAGAAATCTCACACCAAGGCTTTCAACTCCAAAGAATTTCTAAGCAGAAGTTTAATGTGGACTTCCTGAACAGTAGGAAGGAGGTGCTGCCAAAGATTAGCTTGGTTATTGCCTAAGGCTCAACACAGCTCAAAGAATGCATCTGAATGTCCTGGTATCAGCTGAACACAGTAACTCAGCAATGACAAATATCTGTAAGATGCAAAGGTAAATGTGGCTAATGAAAGGCAACAGAAATCTAGAAACTGGCAGAGTGGGGGACTAGAAATACCCATGTATTGCTGATGATTTGGTGTGGGAACAAATGAAGACAAGCTAGGTAATTCAACAACCTTTGGTGACATTCTTAGAAGTTTGTAAGCAGCAGGGAGTCAGTCTGCAAACATTATTTGTTTGAACGATGGTTTGGAGACTTGTGTGCTCTTCTCTGTGCAGAGTAAGTTTAAAAGCTATTTAAAAGGCCAAACTTCAAACAGTTGGGTATCAGTATAGCACAAGGAAAATCACTGTAGCTGAACTGATTTTCAGCAGCTGAAGGCCTGGACCACAGTGTGAAAGACTTGGAAATAGGTTATACCTAGCAACTTTGATGAGCATTTTATGGCATGATAGGAATTAGAGAGGAAAATGTATAATTAGAACTATGTCTATTTTTATATATTAAAACTCAGATTCTATGGGATGCACAGTCAGATGAACACTCTGAGAGATTTCTTTTTCCTGCTGTTCAACCTGATTTTTTAAAATTTCATCCAAATATACACAATTATTTAGCTTCTCTCTGTATCATCCTTAGCAATTACTCTCCTTCTGAGGTGTTTACAATCTTCAAGCTCTTGCAGATGAGCAGATAGTGATTACATGTGCTGTCAGGCTACTTAATAATATACATTTACTGCAACCTTTAATCTCTCTGTCCATATTCTAAATTAATGACAGTTACTTGTTTCTGCTTTCTGTGTTTCTTCCAGCTTTGGTTATCATCCCTGAAATCTTGGGCATCAGGTTTTCATGTAGACTGACACTGCTCAGGAGGAGGAAGCCTTAGAAATTTACAACAGAAAAAACCTATTTCTGAAAATTTCCCTTTCCAGCAGATATGTATTTCTTACACACAGTCTCAAAAACCATTACCTTTCATTTTTCCACTATGAGACAGTGTCTCGTTCATTATGTGGCAGTGACCTTACCTACCATTTTTCCAGGGGACTGCTGGTGAAACAGGCACTGCTCAAGTCAAATAAAGTCAACGTAAACCAACTCTTAGTTATTACTTCTTGTTATTTCTAAATATTTGACTTTAAGCAGTTTTCTTCATCCATGTTCTCTCACCTTCCCTCAGCTTCTTAAGGACTTCTTCCTCTGTATTTCATTTTTATGTTACCTTTTGTTTCAGATCATTATTGAAGAAGGAAAGCACAGTGAGTTCCCTTAATTTGCCCTATTGACATTTATTCAAAGTGCTCACTCAGCCTATTTTTGAGATGTCAGATTGTCAATATCCCAATCAATCTTAGTTACTTTTATAAGTCAAAATTTGAGGAAAATATTTTTAACAAAAAGGGGCATAGTTAAATTTTGTCACTTTCCTGGACCTCAGCCTGGTCACTGTTAACAGACAGATACCCTTTCTGAGACACTCTAAACCTCTTCAGTGAAAAGTCCCAATAAAGAGCTAAAAATGACAGTATTTTATTAACTCCTCATTATTTCTTCTAAAAATAGTGGTTCAATTGCCTGAAACTGCTTGTTCTTTTACTAATCTCTCTTGGCTTTTGTTAATGGTCTTTTATTAAGTTCATTTTTCTTTACAGACAACTTCTCTGTTTCCCACTACTCAGTATCAGCTGATACTACAGTATCAGCTTTAGATAAAAGTACACTTTTTTCTTTTTTTTAGGACTTTTGTTAGGATTTAGGATTCCACAATTCCTCTTCCTCATGAAAGGGCATTCTCTCTATGGGAAAGTATGGAAGTTCCTCATAAAATCTTATCAACACTTTCATCCTTTCTCTTGTTCTCTGCAGATGTAGTGGCAGGATCTGACATACACTTCTCTTGCTTTGGAAACTAAGTGCTGCTTACCCAAAGGGGCCAACCCCCTCTACATCAACCACTTAAAGCTGGCACTGTTGCTGAAAAACAGGAAGAAGGGCACGTATGTCTGAGCACACTTATTTAAAAGCACAAATCAAAAATGGACAAACTCAGCTTAATTAATACTTATGGTCCTTATGCCCCATGAGGACAGCCCCGAGTCAGTGGTGTGTGTCTACATCAGAGGTGCAGAGCAGGGGCACACAGCTGCAGAGGGCACCTGGCTGCAGAAGAGCTGCACCATCCCCTGAAGTCTTCTGCCTGCACTGTGTCCTACTGCCACCAGCATCATTGCCAGGACTTGTGGGTAGGTCCAGCTTCACCAGTGAGGAAAAACACTCCCATTAATGAGAGAAAATCAAAAAATGGAAGAACAGAGACCTGAACAGGCAGAAGCATAAAAATGCAGTAGTGGGCAAAGCACCTCATGGCATTAGCAAAGATTTTTCTGCATAGCAACAACACAAAAGGAAAGTCTTCAGGGCAGTTTCTATCTTAACATCACCTGTCTACAGTGCCTACCGCAACAGGGCCCCAACCTCTGATGGAGCTTTCTGGAACTACCACAGTGTAGTATACTCAGGTATACTGAGTATAACAGTATAGCTTTCTCCAGCCTCCAGTCTAGGCAGACCAGAAATAAAGTTAGACAATCGGCCTATGCACAGCCACAATCTTCAGCTTAGTGACTGAGGGGCAAGACAGGAGAAAACACAGAATTAGGTGGAACACAAATGCACAAATACGAGAGAAGATGGAAAGAACTGCTCTTCTGGCCACCCAAACAGGTAAAGGGGCACTAAAGGGGAGCCTGCTTTTCATTCCTCTCTACATCCTAAAGGAGAAGCCAGGGGTGCTACAAGGAGACAAAAGGAGCCAGAAGATGGCCAAATGAGGATGAGGCACATCATTCCCTTCCACACAGCCAAGTGGCACAGGAGGCCATGGACACAGGAGGTTTGAATGGCCTCAGAGGGAAAGTCACAGAAAAGAAGTGTAGTAAAGATCTGAAAGTGATGAAACCACAAGATGAAGGAATTCCTCAAGTGAAAATTTTGTGAAACTGACACAGGAGCAAAAGGAGAGGTGAGTCACCTGTGAAGTTCTTACATTAACCCCATGGCATCTGCTTTTGGTTATTGTTTGGAAAGGACACAAGGCATGCCAATACAGTCCCTCATACTCTGAGCACTCCTGGCAACCCTCTTTCTCTGACACTCAGCCAGCACATCACCAATGTCTGTCCATCACCAAGGGCTGCAGGATTTCAGCTCTGATATAACCATAAAGACATCCCCAGCCTGTAAAAGCACATCTTTCAGCTGCATGTTTGCGCTGCATAAAAGAGGTGGGATTAAAAGTAACCTAAGATGTCTGCCTCCTGTCCACCAAGACACAACCCTCTCTTACACATTTCTGTGTGGAGTTCAGATGCAATCAAGCTATAAGAAAACAGGACTTCAATTACACTTCAGCAGAAGACAGGAAGACAAGTTTTCTTCAGTCCCACCCTCTGGCAATCTTGGACCTTTTCCAATGCATTAAGCATTAGTTTCCCACCAGTGAAGTGTTTGATGCTCTACTAAATGCAGTGGCAGTGAGAGAGGTATAGTAACCCTCCATATGGAAAAGCCATTTGACACAAAGGTTGGAGGTCAAAAGTTTAAATGTTCATGACAGAGACCACAACAGTCCTTTTCTGGTCAATAACATCAAAGGATTTGCCAGCTCTTAATGCTACTATTGTCACTTGTTTGGATCCTATTGAAATTCTAGCATATTTATTGCACTCCAGGAACATAAGGACTTTTTGTTTGTTTTAATCTCTATGCTGAACCCAAGGAGTCTGAAGTGACTCCCCTTGCTCCCAAGGAGAATGAGCGGAGAAACAATGCCAGAGGATGTGGCATTGTAGTCCCAACCAACTTGGTGCTTTCTTCCCCGCCAAAAAATATAAATGATGGATGGAAACATATGGTCTCTATTGGACAGGCCTGGAAATCTCTGCTCCTGAAGTCCCCACATGCTTGGTTTTAATTGTTCTGGGCTATGACGGGGTGAAAAGAACTCCCCACCATCAAGGTCTGTTTTGCCAGTCATTGTTGAGAAACGCTGTGCTGCAGCCGACTATCACTCCCATTAGGCACAACTGTGGCAGAGCCAGCAGTGAGGTTCTCTGAGACAAAATGAAATGCCTTAACCACAGAGAGTTTCACTTCACCCAGCCCTCCTTTGCTCTCTGGACTTCTGCCTGCGGTTAAGCAAAAACTCACTACCAGAGCTCGGCAGAGCATGTTCCAGGCATTGTATTGCCATCAATACCTCATGCCTTGCCAGGAGCGGGATCCGAGTTCATTTGTTCCTACCTTCCTCAGATTCCTGTTCCCCTCTCCACAATAAGGATTAGCAGTTTAAGTTATGTTGCTGACCTCCATCTGGCTAGGCAGAAACAGATGTCTGCGCACTCGGGCACGATCTTATTTCAAAGTGGGGACTCTGGGTTACTAATGACGTTATAAAGGCAATAGCATATGTTGGCTCTCAACAGTCCATTGTCTAATTGGGATGGTTTTAATCAAATATGAATGTACCCAAGTTTTCTCAGCTAATGAATAAATCCCCCTTTTAAATAACGACAGCAATTTTGAAATCTCCATCAAGGCAGCATCCTGAGGAATGCCTACATGAGCAGCAGTCATCACTGAAGGCCTGTAAGAGGCTGCAGCAACATCCGCTGCAGCCCAGTTCATTGTTTAAACAGTTCCTAACTGCCCTTCCCAGAGGTAAGCTGCAGCCAAATTGTTTTCCTTCATTTCACAAACCAGATATGTACGGCTTATGTGAACAGCCCTAAAGTTTACTTTAGTCTCTGTGTAAATACCTTCTACCACATATTTCAAACAAACAGTTCACTTCATTAGAAAGGCAAACAGTGTAGCCACAGAATACGAGCACTTGAGGAGAACCACACCGGGCAGAGAAATCCTCTGCCCCTGTGTAAACACTGCCTGCTCTGCAGCTCCGGGCAGCACTCGCCTGCAATGCCACTTCAAAAGCCTTTTCACAAATACTTTAAATGACTGTTTGCAAGTAAATGATAACCCAAAGAGATTATCTGCAGGGCTCAGAGCCCTGATGACTATCACTACCACTGCACAGGCAGAGAAAGAAAAGCCAAAACACTTGCTGCCAGCCCGTGCTGAGATATGAAACTATAATAAACTCGGTGGCAAACCAGTAACATCACCTTAACCTGTTAAACTGGAAAAGCAGTGCTGCTTTGGTAGCCTCCTTTGGTGTATTCGGCTCCACAAAGGACAGCAAGTTTTACACATGAAAACGTTATTGCACCTCCATCGTTTTTTAACTGAGTTGTTAAACTGGTAAACATCAGAAAGCTGTACAAAAGAGTGAAAAAGCTGCATAGCCATCACCAGATAGAGCACTAAGCTAATTCTTTCTGGACAAAATACACACAGCAATTCAAATGCCACACAAAGTACTCTTATATCCCAGAAACAAGTACAGAACGTGAAGAGAGAAAAAAGACAACTGGACACAGAAAGGAGAGGCAATGGAAGGCAACCAGTGCTAGGAGACTCCTCTCCCCTGCTCTCCCCTTCTCACACCCATGTGATTCCTGGGGATGCTCACTGCTGAGCTGGGAATGCACCTTCAAGAGAGATACGCAGCTTAGAACTGCTTTATGTCAGGTAAAGGATTTTAATCAAAATACTGTCATTTGCACATTTGAGGGGAAGGACAGAAGGCAGCTTGTTACAAGTTAAGGGCACTTTCACCGTGTTCATCACTACTGTCATCACCAGAATGATCACAGGAAGCAACAGGGATGGCATCTCTGCATCAGTCATAAAACACAGACCTCCAGTAAGCCCAGAGCTTTCACATAACCTTCAAAAATAAATTATCAATTATCCATATCTTAAATCAATTCTCAGGCAAAAAAGAAACAACCAAAAATCTAAATATCCTTCAGGAAGTTTGTTAACAGGGACACATTAGACCTAGCTGTACAGTGAGCACTCACAAGGTGTGAAAGTGCTGAAGTTATTCCAACTATCATACAAAGAGGAGAGGAACAGATAACATTTTTATTAAGGGAAATCAAGTCTTATCAAATACGGACATGAAGGTTAGAACACCTCAGCAACTGTAACTTCAATACTGCAGTAATGCAAAACATACTTTTCAATTATTTCCATTCTCAGGGTAAAACTAAGTCAGAACTGTTTTATCATTAATTTCAGCAGTCAGCATAGCCAGCTCTTGTGATTTTATAGTAAGTCTTATTTTCTTTTCAGTGTTTTGTTTGTTTTAAAGCTCCAGTATTTTCAGTCATATCAGTGAGTAAGAATTTCAGCTTTCATTTAAGGGGAAAAAAACCCCCAAAACTAGCCAAAAACCACACATATATTTCCAGCTGTTATGGTTGCAGAGAAAAGCTGGTAAATGAGAAACCCTCAGGTTTCATAACATGTGAGCAAATAAAAAGTTCCAAAAAAAACCATACATGAATAGGTGTGTAGGTACAGACAGGATCTCACACTTGGTATGTGTTTTGCATGATCATATATACAAAGTTATTATTAATTAGATACTAGGTGACAGCAGGACAATACATCTGCGTTATTACAAATGGTATCTGTTGGCCTTAAAATCTGTGCATTTTAACAGTGATTATCTTAAAAGTTTATTGCAGAGATTTTGGTCCATACCAGAAGTGCTCTTCATTTTTCAATGATTTTTTTTATTTGACTGAGTAGATGCTTCCAGTACACAGAGTAATTTTGCCCTATCTATTAAGAACTGGGAATTCTTCTAAATTTTCCTTATATACCCAGATTATAGTCTTTAAAGATTGCTTACTGAAAGACATGAGGTAGAATGATCCTTTCTGAGAATTTTAGTGGAAAGGCTGAATTTAGGTTTAAAGTGGAAATAAAAAAACTAAGCTTCAGCATGAACTAGAGAAGACTACAGTCATAGCTCTTTTAGGGGCTACAATAATACAAGCAATACATTTACTATTATTATTACAAGGGATAGCACAAGCTGACCTAATGCAACTAAATGTTCTAAACCAGTTCTTGGAGAGCTGATAATAGATAATACTAACCTTTATGTACCAGGAGTTGGGAATTTCCTGGCATACCAAGCTGGTTGACTTACTGACACTTAAAAAGGGACTCCAAACCCTGCTGCTCTTGTGGTTTATATACAGTATGATTTTATTCAAGCAACTCTGATCCATTCAGAAGGGTGAAAGAAAAATAAAAATCCATTTCTTTCAAGATGCTTATGGCCTGAGGCTTTTCTAATACAAAAAGGGGAGAAACAATTTATTTTTATTATGCCATTCCCCAATCTTCAAGTTAAACCAGACCACTTCTGCAGTTTTTTACAACATTCCAGCGAGTCCTCTGTTGCAGTTTTTTGTTTCCTAGCATTCAGCTAGTAGCTGAAAAAAGTTATGCCTACCCAAACAACACATGGTTTTGTGGGACTGGTGGTTCAAGGTGCCAGAGTTAATCTAAGCTTAGAGCTTTCAGGCACCAGCCAACAAACCACAGCTTTCCCTCCAAATCCATCAAACCCTCTTGTCACAAATATCCAACCTGCATGGAAGAGTCAGTTCAGAGAAAAGGAAACCACACATGCTCTCATACACAAACACAGAGAAGAATCCTAGAAACACAGGAAAAGCATTATCCCATCTTTCTCAAAGCGTATCATTTCTGCTCCTCTGTTTACTTGAGCAGTCTGCAATTAGTTCCATTTCTTCTACCCATACTGCAGCAATAAAAACCTAAAATGAGCTGAAGAGAACAACTCACACAGGCATCTTATGAATGCACTTTTAGGTGTGAAATACATAACATGCATTCAATGAAGAAATCCTGGTCTCTATTTTAGCTCCATGAGATATCACCATGGCTTGTCTTTTCCAAGTGTTTAATTTGGGGTGACATTTCTTTGCACAAAATGACCTCTCACTTGATGCCCAAGCCCAGGGTCATCCTTGAGAGACTCTCAATCACGCTTCAGTTCAGCAGCCTTCTTGATAGAGGAATGTGAACAAGTCAGATCAACAATAGCCTGTGCTCCTAGATTCCTCTTGATGACATACTCTCATTAGTCAAAATGAGATGGCAACCCTTCACTGATGTTTACAATGGTGGCACAAGCTGCCTTTCAGTGCAGATGAAGAGTATGCAAGAGTGGCTTGTCCCTTTCTCATGCATGAACTCCATCAGGGCTATAAAGCAGCAACAAGTACAACTGGCATTTTCTTCAGTTTACCAAAACGGATCTCCAGAACTTGCTGAACACTCCAGAACGGTTAAAGCAGGTAGCTGGTTAGTAGGTGGAAAGCTATTTTTCATAGGACCCATTAGTACATCATGGGCAGAACCTGGGGAAAACCAACAACAGAGGCAATCACCACCACCAAACTTTTACTGGGATGTAATGGCAGAAGCTGGAACTAATAGAAGCTGTTTCAAAAGGGCCATTATCTACCACCTTCTCCTTCACACAAAAGGCTGGCCTCTGGCCTGTTCTGGCAGAAATCTATGGAGCTACTTACCAAAGCGCCCAGGCTGTAAGTTCCATTTCAGGCAGCATGTAAATCCTCAGGACAAGAGGCACATGCCTTTCATCCCTTCTCACCAGAAGGATTTTGGGACAGTCAAAGTTAGGTAGCAACAACCACGATTAAATGGAGAAGACAATCAGCATTTGAGCACCAAGCAAGCCCTCATGGGCAGGGAGGGCTGCACCATCGTGCCAGGCACATTCAAGGAGTTTTTGGCCAGGTGGGAAAGCTGTTTTCAAGATTAAAAGCTCCCTTTGACTGATTTTGCTTCTGGCATGCATTCCTATTTGTATCTGATTATAGGTTTGGCATAGAATTTGCCTTTTGAAAAAAAAAAAAAAAGTTCAGGGAAGAGTTTCCTTTTCCGACACAGGCTTAGAGAGAAAACAAGAGACTCACATTCCCTCCTCTCCCAAGCTGCACATAACGGGGTAGAGGTCAGGGGGTGCAGCAAACTCTCTGTAAGTAATCCCCAATTAAGTTCATTCTTAACTGAAGCACTTGGCTCACAGGCAGATGGCGTTTCTCCTGTGCACGTGAGCTCAGCAGACAGAAATCCGTGGCTCAAAGCTGTGTGCCTTGAACAGAGGGAAACTCCTTCTTCTCTGGCACTGAGCTGGTGCTCACAGAGGACTGCGAAGACCTTGCTGAAACCAGAGCCAAGTTAGGGGACATGCACAGCACCAGATTTGCACCAATATGCTGCTCAATAAAATGAAAATCCAGTTTACTAGCCTCACTTACATAAATTCACCAAACTACACAGTGGACTTGGATTGTAATGACTTTTTGGGAGCCTGGAAGAGGCAGAAGAAGGAATTTAACCAACACAAAGTAGTCTTGTTAAGGGTTGCAATGTATATTCCATTCTTTAAGGAAAGCACAAGTCTACCAGGGATAGGGACATTTGGTACATGCATAGAGCAAGCCCACTGAGGCTTTGCCTGCAGGCAGGAGATCTGACCAGCATGTTCAGACATCAGACAATAGTAAAGCTGTGCTGAGGACTGGGAGCAGCTTCCCATGCACAAGCCACACAATGATCTGATATGCTTCTTCAGCCCCAAAATGCCACGTATAGCTAAGCTACCACAGGGACTCCCTCTTGCAGCCACAGAAAGAGGCCACAGCCTTCTTCCTCTGCTTTGGCAACACTCGTCCTCCTCATCCCTCATCACAGCCCCCTGCCATTGCTAATACAGCAGGGACAGTGGAGTGGGATGAAAAGCCTGGAGTTGCTCCCTCACATGTGCAAAGCCATACCTGCACTGTATTTGCCCAGCCTGGTTCACAAGATCCCCACAAGAACAGAGCTGTGGTAATATAAACTATGACAGTATAAACCCTGGCACTGCAGCTACCATGCTGGCCTGTTTATTCAGGCAGTGAGCCCAGAGCTGGGCTAGCCTGCATGCTGCCCACCACACTCGGCAACAGCACCTGAGCTGGTGGGATGCTGCTGGGAACAAGCACCAGCAGCAGACACACCTCTGACTGTGATGGACTTGCAGGCTCCATGCTACACCCCCTCCCCAGCCCAAGGTATGTGGGCACAAGCCCAGCTGCGGGTAGCAGGATGCTAAAGTAATGCTCCAATTCTGCTCCCAAGGCAGTAAGTGATCAGAGCCAGCACCTCGAGTGGGGCTCAGCTGTACTAGGCACTCTTTGACATATAGGGACACATTCGCTCTCCCGGAGATGAACATACCTTAACCAGCTCTTTAGCAGACTGAGGGCTAAAGCGGGCCAGGGAATTTCCAGCCCGTCAAATAAAAGAGGCGTCTGCTGGGAAGAGCTTTACAAGCCAATGTCCTCTATTTAATGTCCTAGAGCCTCTTCATATGGTGTTAACCCCATCATGGAAAAAAGGAAAAAAAAGGGGGGGCTGAGGGTGGGTAAAAATCAGACTTTGGACATGATCCAAAACCCACATTCCCAAAGCGCCTGAGAATCACCATGGGGACCATTCAGTACACACTGTTTTTCATTTGACAGCTTCAGACTCAAAACCCCAGGAATGGCATGGGGGACTGTGCACTTACATCCTGCTACACTGCTCCAGCCACAGCATCTGGAGTGATTGCAGCAGCCGCTGCCACCGTAACAGGTATTACTTTTGCTGCCAAACCAGCTGGGGAAGAGGTATTGGCAAAGATCTGGCATACGGATGTATGCAAGAGCTTTTAAACTCCTTTCCCCCCACCACTTGCTGGCAGCAGCCTGTGCCAATACAGACACTTTGAAACAACAGAAAAAAACAGAGAGAAAGTTGAAGGAAAATCAGGAAATAAAGTGCAAACTAAAATAAAAAATCTCCAACAAGGCAGGGTCCAGCATAAACGCGTGTTTTAGGATCTGTGTGGATAATGAGCAATACTAGAAAACCTCTGTGAGAAGGCCTCATAGAGCTCATTTGTTTCTAAAATAGGTACAAATCTGGCAGGCAGCAACTGCAGAGAGGAGTAAGAAAGGAGAAGGGAAAAAGAGACCGGAGTTTGGCTCATGGATGAAGAGGGAAACTGGCCTCCTGCCAGGGTGTTTGTGAATGGGTGGGTGTGTAGTATCCATTTCCTCCCAGTTCCAGGGGGAAAAAAAACAACAAGGAGGTAGGGAAATGCTTCAAATTATGCATTATTTGGTCATGCTTCAAAAATGTGCAACTACTGTCACATAATTTGATATTTTCCTAGTATTATGAATATTTTCTCGCAGCCCAACTTCTTTCTTAATAACGATATTTTTCACTGTGTGCTGAATGTATTCAACTTTTACACACTAAATGTCTATTCATAAAAAATGCAAGCCCTTTAAGTGAAAAATTCTGAATTTATGAGTATAAAGACTTTAATGTATCTTAACTGTCTTAAATGCTCCCTATGATTTCTACTGAGCTAACATTTGTTCCCAACATAAAGGGGCATCAGCAGTGTTACTTGAGGTCTAAGAGACAATTTCACAGGTGTTGCAAAAAATACAATTTCTCTTTAGCATATTTAAAGCATAACTATTGTACTGCGATGCTGGCAAGACAAAAAAGGAAAGACCACCTTATGACAAAAACAATAACTTAACAAACAAATGAAATTAGAGGTCTAACATGGTGAACTTTGAGGTGTTGCTGCTTTCTCCATAGTTGTCTGATCAAATCTTGCCCTTGGCTTTCATTGTTTCAATTTCGTTTTTAAGTACAAATGTATATTAATTATAAAGCATGTCAATTGTGCGATAGAGATATTCTAAGCTAAAATAATCAGGTAGCATTGAAAACATTACAGCAATTTGAAAGTTAGCTGCAAAACAAAGCAAGCAAAACTGTCCAGAATATGTCACAAAACTCACAGGAGGGACCAGACCTAAGAGGAAGGAATATACAATAATTAAAGCCAAGACTAAAAGAGTAGGGCTCCCTGGAAGAGACTGAAATACACAACTTGTAGATTTCCTAAAGTTATACCTCCCTAAAGTAAAATCAAACCCAAACTTTACCATTATGGACAGTTTTTTTAACATTCTAATTCAGGTTTTCAGCAAGCTTGGTAGTGTTTTCAGTGCTTGGTGAGAACTGAAAAGCTCACAATAAGACACAGGAATAAGAGAATGGTATTTAATTCAGGGGGGATACCAAAAATGAAATATAACTTAGCCCTGCCAGCCCCACCCTTCATAAAATGAAGGCACTTTAGGTTTCTCTGAACCAGCAGAAAAGCTGCAGGACTGCCCATGGGAACTTCAGCAGTCATTTATAGTCTGTATATCAACAAAGAACTCCTAAATGAATGGCTTTAGTAATCACAGGTAAAAGAGAGATTTCAGCCCACCAGCCACAAGTCCCAGAGTGAGCCAACCTATCTGAGTCTGCTCCTGTACCACAAAGAGCAAGTAGGGACCAGCAAAAGTAGAAACTGTTTATAACTCCTCCCCAGCTCAGCTTCACTGCAGGATTAAAGTAAGACCTCAGGGCCCACCTGTAAAAAAGAACAGCCTCCAGCCCTGAAAACTAGTGCATGCTTGAAAAGCATTTTGAAGATGCAAAGTAGAGGCTGTCACTTAATAGAGACCGTGTATTAAATAATGATAACCATTTAACATTCCTGCAGAGCCTTTTGTGTCAACAACTTGTCACCCTGGGCTCAGCTGACAGAAGAGCAGAACAGCCACACAAGGCAAACAAAGTTCTCCTTGAATATCTTCAATATCTCTCTCTCTCTCTCAGGGTTAGGTGTTCTTACAAACTTTTTATTTTTCTTCCAATATCTTACCTTCAGAAAGGTTACGTATTTTGTTGCTGTCCCGCCCCCTTGGATGAATTCAATTTTTATTCAAGTAAAGACATAAAAAGGAAAGGAGAATAAAACCCTTTTGCCAAGATTATATAAAAAGAAATGTATACACTCAGCCCCTGAAGGCAGCTGTGGTTTCTGGAACAGCATATGTTTTGTTTTGGTTTTTTGTTTGTGTTTGTTTGTGGTTTTTTCCATATAGTCAGTACCATGATTACACACAATCTGGTAAGTTGTGCACACTTAACTACAGTATACCTTGCACGTTGTCCACCACTCGATCAATATTCTTATTTTCAGTTCAGCACAAGTTCACTCAAACACCAGGATGTGAGCTTTCATGCTGTACAGACATATCACCTATATCACCTATCAGATATATTCACCCATTAGGTAACATCAGTTAGTCTGTGAAGAATCCATGCTTCTATAGTTAAATACAAGTTTTATTGAGAAAATCATCTATGAGTTAGCTGGGACTGCAGAAAAGCCCATCACTTCAGGCGTGTTCTAGAGACTAGCAAACACAGAAACACAAAGGGGACAGAAATAAAGAGGTTCTTCTAAAAAGCCCTGAACACATATCCCTTTTTATTAACATGTAAACTGGACACAATGATATCCACAAGAGAATTTGGCCATGTAAGATGTGAACCACAAAGTGGAAGAATCGCTCATATATTCAATGGCACCTGAGAGTTTGGTGACAAGACTGACATCTGCGCACGCTTTCATCCCTAGGATGGTTATCTGGTTTCTGGAATGCTGTTTGCACACATTTTTATATATGTCTTAGACCAGGCATTTGAGTGAATGAGAAAAATGCCCCATCCAAAAGTTTAGTGCTCAGTCGTCCAAGGGTTTTTTCCTACACTGCCAGAAAAAAATCAATGACCCAAATACCAGCAGGACCAATTTATTCCACCTTAATGAAGGTGTCTACATGTCACAGGCTGCCCTGCACATGCTTCCAGCTCTCACCAGTGACTACATAAGCCATACAGTCACCAACATAATCCCCCCTTTATTTGTGTTTATCTTAATTCTTAACCTTCATCTTACAACCATTCCTTTCTCAATAAGTACAAACCAAAGGAAGAAGGAAACAACCAGAACACAGACTATGAATAAATGCTCTGCAATACAAAACACATACATACATGTACAGAGGAAGAGAAACAGAGAGCAAAAGTATTCCCACAACAGGAAGCTGGTTACTTCCATGTGAAAATAATTAACCATAGGCAGGGCCATAGAAAAAATATATACAGCATCACTAGTTTCTTTCACAATAAGAGGGAAATACCTATGGATTCTGGAGCATGGAGAGGAAAGACAAAACAAAGTGACACATCAACTAAAACCTGTGAGGTACTAGAGAGACCGAAGTGAAAAAAACTAACAGCAACTGCACATATGTATTACCAGATGTATACGCAGTTTACCCCTACATGGTGGAGTCTGAATGTATGAGATTGTTGTTTAAATGTGATCACCAGAATAAAATATGAGAGACCTCTATGCCCTAAATTTTGCTGCCTTAGCCTCTCTTAAATGAAAAACTCACTGTAGCCAGGTGTTCTGAGTCAGGGCACCCATTAATCAGTATCTAAGCATGCTGCAGAGACATTGTATGAAAAGAGAAGGGAAAATATCTGACTGAAATAAAGTAAAAAGTGAGCAGAATCCAAGAAAAAAACAAATAGGAATGGAAGCAATACATATGTACAATAGAAGCAAAATTCCTCTAAGACAAATACCTCTAACTTCTTGGGCAGTTATTCTGCTTCCAAAATTATGTATCTAGAAAGCTCATCTGAATAGCCCCAAAGACACCATGAGGAGATTAATTCATACAGATAAGCTGAAAGCCACTAACTGACCTATTGATAGTGTGTAGACCAACACTGACATCAATAAAAGACTTCAGTGGGCCATCAGCCCATATATTGAATCAGGCATATTTTTTAAGGGGGAGCTATTTATTTGGGAACTGATTTTCCTTCCCTAGAAGGCAACTAGAATTCTATTTCAGTTTACCAACACTTAATACTATTTTCAACATTAAAAAAAAAACCAACAGAACTCACTAAAAAGGTGCATTTACCTATATTAACTGTTAAAATTAAATTTATACATGTTTACCTTAAAAAAAGATACAGGTAAGATCTCGTAAAGACTTTGTGGTTACTTTTAGCTGCCATAATAGGTTATTAATTCAGTGCAATAAAACCTATTATTAACTACTGAATGACTACAAAACCACTTACTGGTACACTAATGCACGCAGCATGGGTAACACACAAGAAGAGCTGCAGGCCGTGGTACAACAGCAAAGCTAGGATGTAGTCACCATCATGGAAATGTAATGGGACAACTCACATGACTGGAGTGCTGCACTGGATGGCTACAAGCTCTTCAGAAGAGACAGAAAAAGGGGAAGAGGTGGAGGGGTGGCCCTTTTCATTAGGGAGGTTTTTGACACCATGGGTATTGAAACTAAGGGTGATGGAGTTGAATGCCAATGGATAAGAATTAAAGGGAAGGCCAACAAGGCTGACATCCTACTGGGAGTCTGTTATCATCCACCCAACCAGGAAGAAGAGGTGGAAAACTTATTCTTGAAGCAGCTGGAGAATGTTTCAGGATCACCAGCCCCTGTTCTTGTAGGTGACTTTAACCTCCCAAACATCTGTTGGGAACTTAATACAGCAGAAAAAAGGCAGTCCAGGAAGTTTTTAGAGTGTGTGGAGGACAACTCTTTGTCACAGTGGTGGTGACAACTCTTTGTCATAGCCCACCAGGGGAGGGACTATGTTAGACCTGTTGTTGGCAAATAGAGATGGGCTGGTGGGAGATGTGGTGGTTGGAGGCCACTTGGGGCACAGTGACCATGAAATTTTAGACTTCTTGATATTTGGTGAGATGAGGAGGAACATCAATAAGACTTTTATATTGGATTTCCAGAGGGCAGACTTTGGTCTATTTAGGAGACTTATTCAGAGAGTTCCTTGGGAAGCAGCCCTTAAAAATCGAGTCCAGGAAAGGTGGGCATGCTTCAAAGCAGAGATCTTGAGGGCACAGGAACAGACTGTCCCTGTGTGCTGAAAGATGAGTCGATGAGGCAAACGTCCAGCCTGGATGGGCAAAAAGGTTTTGAAGGAACTTAGGAATAAAAAGAGGATGTATCATCTTTGGAAGGAGGGTCAGGTCTCTCAGGAAGTATTTAAGGGGGTTGCTGGGGCATGTAGGAAAAAAACTAGAGATGACCAAAGCTCAGTTTGAACTTAATTTGGTAACTTTTGTAAAGGATAATAAAAAATGTTTTTACAAATATATTTATGTTAAAAGGAATGGTAAGACCAACCTTTGTTCTCTACTGGATGCAGAAAAGAACTCAGTAACTGCAGATGAGGAGAAGGCAGAAGTGTTTAACACCTTCCTTGCCTCAATCTTCAGTGGGAAGACGGCTTGTACTCACAGAACAGCTGTCGTCCTGGGTTGGTAGATGGTGTCAGGGAGCAGAATGGTNGAAGACTGCTTGTACTCACAGAACAGCTGTCGTCCTGGGTTGGTAGATGGTGTCAGGGAGCAGAATGGTCCTCCTATTATCCAGGAGGAGGCAGTCAGAGAACTGCTTGGATGTTCATACATCTTTGGGACCAGATGGGATCCATCACAGGGTGATGAGGGAACTGGCAGTTGAGCTTGCAAAGCCACTCTCCATCATTTACCAACAGTCCTGGCTCACTGGTGAGGTTCCAGATGATTGGAAGCTGGTCAGTGTGACACCCATTCACAAAAAGGATGGGAAGGAGGATTCTGGTAGTTATAGGCCAGTTAGGCTGACCTCAGTACCCGGTAAGGTAATGGAGCAATTTATATCAAGTGTCATCACACAGCACTTACAGGATGGCCGTGGTATCAGGCCCAGCCAGCATGGCTTTAAGAGGGGTAGGTCATGTTTGACCAACCTGGTCTCCTTTTATGACCAGCTGACCTGCCTGGTGGATGCA
>VWZU01016071.1:410461-437256 GCA_013397095.1 Sterrhoptilus dennistouni
AGTGCTGTGCCCAGCTCTGGCCCCTCAGTTTAGGAAGGACGTTGAGATGCTTGAGTGTGTCCAGAGGAGGGCAATGAGGCTGGTGAGGGGCTTGGAATACAAGTCTTATGAGGAATGGCTGAGGGAGCTGAGGTTGTTTAACCTGGAGAAAAGGAGACTCAGAGATGACCTTATCACTCTCTACAACTCCCTGAAGTGGTGGTTGTAGTCAGGTGGGGCTTGGTCTCCTTCTCCAGAGAGCAAGTGACAGAACAAGAGGACACAGTCTTATGCTGCACCAAGGGAAATTTAGGTTGGATATTAGGAAAAAGTTTTTTATAGGAAGGGTGATAAATGGAATGATGGTGATAAAAGGGTGATAAACTGGAATGGTTTGCCCAGGGAGGTGGTGGAATCACCATCCCTGTATGTGTTTAAAAAAAGACTGCATGTGGCACTCAGTGCCATGGTTTAATTGAGGTGTCAGGGCTGGGTTGGACTTTTATGCTCTTGAAGGTCTCTTCCAACCCAGTGATCCTGTGTGCTCAGTGAAAGTAAAAGATCTGTACTGACTGCATTCCAGTAATTGTTTTCTATGCAGAAGTGACCACTGCCATGATTATATTTTTTACCTTGAAGATGAATGGCATTAAATTTATTAGAGTTACCTACAAGAGCATAAGAAAAAAAAATTTGAAAACATGCACGCCAACAGCTTTTTAATGTCTTCTACATATAAGTGGTGCCTACACAATTAGGCAGAGCAGTTAGACTGCCTCTTCAGCAGAAACACTATCAATCCAAGGTGCAGGGCCATTCTCTCTCCAACTTGCTTGTTGTGAGCTCAAGTCAGGGCTCAGAGCTGAGACAAGTCAGACGTCACAGCTCACACAAGGGACCAACAGCATGAAGATGCTCTCCCTGATACATAGTGTTTTCAAGATAAAAAGTTCTTTCTACAGCTTTTTTTTTCCCGTCTCATTGCTATAGGCTAAGATGGCCAAAACGCAGCTACGCTGGTTTCCCTTCACAGAGAAGCAAACACATGTCAAGTCAAATTCTCCACATTCCACTTTGAAACTGAGCAACTCACCTCATTTCCCACTGACAACGTCTAATTACTCACCAAGTCACACCTCAGCCCAGCACCAGTGGTGCATCTGTGATATATAGTATGCACTTTTCCATGAGGTCAGAAGAAATAGTTAATTCAAATAAAACTGTTATATTTATGAGCTTGCTTTGGCAGCTGGTTTTCATGTCAGCATTGTGTGAGTATTAATAGGGATGCAAAAGTACGACAGAATCATCCAGGCAACTGTATGTGTAACAGCATCCATGTACATCAAGCCGCTCATGTACCAGTTTTGAAGAAAAAAGCTTCCTTACTGACAACAAGTCACTCATGCTAATTGAAGTCCCACGCTAGGGTAGAGTAAATGACAAACATCTCGGGATCATACATGAGAAAGCTTTCCTTTGATACATCTGCAGGCTTGTCAAGCTTTTTTGACTTAGTGTAAAGTAAAGACATGGGACAGGAGGCTTTTGAGACTCCAAAAACATGAAGAAAAATAATGGAACTCATTACTGAACACAGTTTTGACTTGTTTAAGGTCTGCATTTGCTAGTGAATGGAACAAATGATGTTATGGGGTGAAAGCTGCCAAGTTTCATTAGAGCACTTCTGTGAAAGTGTATGATCTCAGAGGCTATACATGTTAATTTACAGTACAGTTTAGATTAAAGTGATGAATGTCTATCTAGTATACATTTAAGCACAATTTTAAAAGAAAACCAAGCTGGGGCCTTCCTGTTCAACATGCCACTGCAGATTCTCCAGCATTAAAGCAGAGCACCTCAAGCAATTGTTACAGTCTCTATTGGCAGAACGACACTGTATTTAATTAAATGTCCACTAGAACTGTAAAGTTCATTTCCTAACCTGAGTTCAGTTATCAGAATACAAGTAGTTTAAACAGTGTTTCATATCTGTTTGATGGGTAAAAGCTGTCAGAAGGTCGTGTCAAACATGAAACAGAGTCCCGGTAAATTTAGTTGCGTCCTTTTTTTCTCTTTAGCTCAAGATGTTGGTTAGCATTCAGCTGATCTGTTTCACAGTGAGCAGACCAAATAGAGCCCAGCTTCCATTCCTATTTCTTTTTTTTTTCTCACTTATCTCCCCTAAAACCATTTTACTATTTTTTTTTCTGTTTTTACACATGAAGTATAAAAGTTTGAAGACAAACATGCTATGTATTTATGTAGAAATATGGCAAGCCCATTCTTCAGTGAGAATGCATTTAGATATTTTTGTCTCCCTGTAACACATGCCTAAACCACACCTAAACTTACACAACTCTAGAACTCCAATTCTGTCATTGATGCAATAAAGCACACACAAGCAGGCTTCCTGCTTATGTCTCACATACTTATTTTGAAAGCAACAGTTGATGTCAGGCCAGCTGGGCTTGCATGGGAAATTACACATTAGCCGCAAAAAGCAAAACATTGCAGAGAACCTCCAAGTCAAAACCTCCCCAGCTGGTAACTTACCATCAGAGCAGAGCAGTGGGCAGATGATGTTCTGGGGCAGGACACCCAGCTTAGCCCCAGACTGGCAGGAGCAGCTCCCTAGGCTGCACTGGTACCTTAGCGTCCCAGAACTGCTCCAGGTAGCAGCTGGATGTGCACTCCTGCAGCTCAGTGGCACAATTCCTTGCCAAGTAGCTGCATGCATTTTGATCAAAGTTCACTTCTTTTCTTTCTCNTTTTTTTTTTTTTTTTTTTTTTTTTTTTTTGTTAAATCAGGTCTGTTTAAACTGAAATTGAACATTGTGCTTGTAGAAACAGGACCTAACAGCATCTGCTGACAGCTGTGCTGATACAAGCACAGCTCCTCTTCAGCGTGACACAGGAAACTGGGGAATGGATTCTGCTCTCTGCTCTGTGACTGCAGGACTATCGACTTCAGCCAGAGATGCAGACAGACACCAGCATAAGGATCAGGAACATTGCTTCACAGAAAAGACTGCCTAAAAATCTCTGCCATTCTCCATGAACTGTAGTAATACCCTTGCACATTTAGGTGAGAGCAAAACTTTGAACCATCTAACTAGCTGAAGAATGAGATAATCAGTGGCAAGCTAATGTACAGAAAATAGGTACGTATTTTTTAATGCATTGGATGTTTTGGATGATAAGAGCATGGGTTGTACATAAACAGTGAGGAATCAGAATGATACTCAAGTGGTATTTTCTTTTACACTGAAGCCTTCAAGCTAAAAACAAAAGCTAGTAAAATAAAAAGTTGTGTTTACTGGGTCCCTAGACTTGCCATCTAATACAGCTATTCATCTAAATACTGCATGCTTTTTGCATGACACATTCGTCTTGTTCAATCAAAGAAAACCTGCAAAAAATCTCCTAAATATTCTATTCTAAACAACACTTTGCAGCTACAATCACAGTCTGATTTTGATTTATTGAATAATTTGACTGGAGAACACCTTAAGTCACAGCAACATTAAATGCAGTAACTTTTCATTCCTTTGCTGAACACCATATGAAATTAAACAAAATAAAAATTGACAGCACCAAGTTATTCTGAATCTATTCCAGATGGATTAAGTTCATTGTATGTATTAAGTGGAGATTTTAGCTTAGGTTTGACATTGCATTTCACTGACTCCCCAAAACAAATCAAAAATAACTTAGGATGTGTTACCAATTCCATTTCAAATCTAAATATTTCTGATACTAATTACAGAGCAAAAGGAGAATGTTGAAGACATTTCAACTTTAACAGCCCTGCCATTCTGATTAAAAATATCAGCTTTACATCTGCAAGAAATTTATAATGTGGACTCTTCACAAATTGTTAGGGAGCAATTTGTGCACAGTTAGTTCTTTGTTTAATCGAGAAATCTGCCCAAACCCTGATTGTGTGCTTATTTCCCTAAGGCTGGGAGTGAAGGTTATTTCATTATGCCTTTTGGGAGCAGCAATCTATCTAATATGTTTCTGAATTATTCCAGACTGAGCCAAAGCTGAACATGAGAACAAAGCCCTGCTTCCACAGCAGAAAGACCAGACTAACTCCCAGCTGGGAAGATTTAGGCAGAGATTTATAAGTACAAACACTGAAAAAATTTTCAAGTAATTGCATGTATTTACTCTCTGTTGTGGTATGCAGTAAACTAATATTTATTAAAACGTATCAGCACAGTAGTGCTCATTACACCCTTCCTCATCTCTTATTGCAAGGTTGTAATGAAGGTTTGTTTTGCTTTTTTCCTTTATTCTTTCTGGGCAAGATGACTAGGGGAAGAGGGCAAGAAAATGAGGATTACTGAATGATGCCTGCTGTCTATGTATGTTATAATGCACACAAATACTATCTCTGTAATTAAAAAAAAAATTGTAATTTCTGCCAATGAACAGTACTCTCATCTGTTCTATTATATAAAAAAAATCCGGATACTCAACCTTACCATTAGATATCTTTGGTGTTTCTTGCTACATACAGAAAACACTCATTTAGTTAATTAGCACCTACATACTCTGCAGGTTCATGCTTTGAAACAACGGTCAGTTTAATTTTTGCTGAGGTGTTGGTTCAGCCA
This sequence comes from Sterrhoptilus dennistouni, assembly GCA_013397095.1. Taxonomy (NCBI): domain Eukaryota; kingdom Metazoa; phylum Chordata; class Aves; order Passeriformes; family Zosteropidae; genus Sterrhoptilus; species Sterrhoptilus dennistouni. The sequence goes on from VWZU01016071.1 coordinate 415,066, forward strand.
GCACTGGTTAAGTCTTACTGGGCTGGAGCACCAGTTGCTTTGGAGATCACTCAGTGCGCAGGAATATGACACTATCAATACATTTACTTGTCCCTGTGGTACCTTCATTGAACTCCAGCACAGGTGGGGTTTTTGGAAGATCAGGATCTTACTTCATGGTATCTACGTCTCTAAAAATTTTGTTAAAGTTCAAGGTAATTTAAAAGCCATTTGCTTTCCAAAGGTTTCCTAGCAAAAGGAACATCTGGAGAAGTTATAGCAGTATATGCTTTTGGATAGTGCCAGGGATACCCAGATTTGTTCCATTCAATGATAATTTGAAACTTTGATAATTTGAAATTCCAACTCAGCATTTCAAAAGTCTGTTTAACATTGCTGGGTGACAGAAGCCTATCTAGCTCACACATCACTTTAAAAACCCTACCTATTTAAAAGCCAAGAAAGGAGTAGCTGCAGACAAAATTTGACTCTGTCCTTGTATCCTCATCAGATAAGGGGGTTCTGGGATTAGCTCACTTGGTTGGAGTGGTGCTAGAACACCAAGGCTCTGGGTTCAATCCCTGTCTGGGCCATTCACTTAAGGGTTGGAGTTGATAGCCCTTGTGATGTAACTTGTCCACCTACCTGAACTTACAGCGTCATGATCTAAACTGATGGATTTTACAACTGTATTATATCACCTTATCAAACTGTTTTAAGAGAGCACATTCTCTGTTTTGTGAATTTATTTGAAAGCAAACATTTCTGTTTACAACTTCAAAATATCAAAAAAAAAAATGTCCTGTACAATTTTGTATGAAGTTCAAAAGGATATGTTTATAACACAGACTTGGGTAAAATGTAATAGCTAGTGACTAGTATTTGGGGTTTTGAGTAACAGATCATTAATAAGTACTCAGCATAATATATCAGTTTTAGTAATCTTTCATACAAGATTTCTGTGTAGTTCTTAGTATTGGACATTACAATTACAAGAGCAGCACTGGGGTTTTCCAACCAAGAGTCCAATTTTAGTCTGTCTTATTTTACTACAAAATGAAAAATTCAACTAGTAATTACTTGGGGTTGAGTTAATGTAGTTTAAAGAATAATGTGCTTATTTACTATGAGGGTAGTGTAAGATTTATGACAGCCTAAACTATTAATTTTCACATTTGTAAGTGCAAGGATTGTATAAACTATAAGACAGGTTAATTCCACTGCTGTCATTTAGTAACTGTAACTGGCTATTACAGTGAGTGTTTTCCCCATGAGGTCCCTACACTGCCTTCTGTGTCCAAGTTCCTTTGCTTTTTTTTTTCCTTCTGTTGGGATACGCAGAGTTTCAGCTTTATTGCATGAAAATACTATCTCAGGGACAATTAAGCCAATAGTCAACTATGAGAGACTTTTTGAAACAATCTGCAGTTTGTGGGTTACAAGGACAAGAGTTACACTGCAATATGACAATAAGCTTAAGAGTATTTTTTTTTAATTAAAAAAAAAAAGAAAACCAACCAAAGAAACAAAAAATAACAAACAAAAAAACCCCACAGAAACCTCCCTCACTAAGTGGGGAAAAAAAGGAACCCATCATGTAAAAATCTAGGTGTGAATAGAGATGGTCAGGGTCTGAGACCTGATGCACTCACTGCACACTTGACATCATCTGCACTTTCATTGTGAAGCAAAATTAACCACATACATTACAGCACAGTCCATATTCACCTTGGTTACTGGCAACATACGCACAAAGATATCCAACTTCAAGACTAGAAACTAGGACCAAGATTTTTAGAAATCAGAACTCTAACTTAGACCTTAGGAGTGAGTTAGAGAAAAAACTCTTCATTTTCAAACTGCCAAGCCCAAAAACCTTCCAGAAAAACTTCTCAATGCTCAGCACTTTGTAAAATTCAGCTATTTACTTACATAGCTGCATCACGCTGTAGGTTGACTTCAGTTCTTGAAGCAATGTTTACAGCCTAAGCAATAATCAACCCTCAAATTACGGTCTCAATCTCAGGTTTTAAGCTTCAGGTGAAAAAATTGTGACAAACAACACTTTGAAAAGGCATCTAAAAAATAAAGGGTTAAAAAAGTTACCCAACTTGAAACCCAGGCTAGGGAGAGAGATTTGAATACACTTCGAAAGTTTTTCTAGTTAATTAGTAAAGCATGAGCATAGCACATCAGACAAAGATTTTTTATTTGTGGCTTTGCCACAAACTTACTTGGAGATTTCCAACAAATCTCCAGCTGTCTGCCTGTCAGCTGCTATGAATGGGAAATGGATCTGTGCATACCTGCTTTGAGAGAAAAATAGCACTTCACACAGAACACAACATAGGGCCTTTCTTAATCAATCCTAGAGTTTTGTTCATTTTTTGGAGAAAAAAAAAGTGGGTCACGGTGATGGAAAAACATTCTCAACTAATCATTGTTCTATACTGACTTTATGAAAAATCGTGTTTTACAGCTCCTTTACTGTCTTAGAAAACACCTTGCATGAGCAAATGGAAAAAACTACTTTCCTTTTCCCTCACCAAAGCTGCACCATGAAAAAATATGTAGCACGAAACAGCAAAATAGACAGCAGATGAAATTCCAAAAAGGAAATCACTTCTAATCAAGCTATTTTTAGAAGTACTTCATCTGTGTTCTAGTTTTAAGATTATAAAACCTAATCCTGAACATACTAGAAAGCCTTCAGCTGTTTTGGGTGTGGTGGGACTTCATCCCTAATGAATCCAAAATCAGTTTGTTTGCTCTACACAAAAACCACAGCTTTAATGAATGAGCTCTGCCTACATGCAGAACCAAGGCCAGTGTTTCAGACTGCAGCACCCACCACAGAAAACCCCTGCTGGCCACCTGACATCCAAGACTTGAACTTTCCTCTAAAGCTGCACAGTTTTTAGACAAGAGGGAAATGACTGGACACCTACTGAATGTCCAAACCCTGTCAGAGCTGCCTGAGTAACATTTTGATTCTGATCTGACACCCATACTCAGGTCCTTGCTAGACCTTACAGGGCACAGTCATGCTGCCTTTTTCAAGATGAAAAGCTTTGCAGCACATGCAAGCTCAGGACAGGATCCAACAGAGCAGAATCCATAGAAATAGCCCAAGTTTTGAAGATTTTTCTCTTAGCACAAACAGAAGACAGACCAATAAACCCAAAGCAGCTCTAGTTCTGAGAGAGAAGGATCAGGAAAAAAGTATACAGAGCAGTTAGTAAAATTAATGATCCTGTGCATATTTAAGCATGATGAGAAGATTAATATCAGAAGATAAGGGAGAGTGCATAAGGCTTCACAGAAAATAAGGAGAAAAGTCTGGATTACCTTGACAGAAAGACAAGACCAAAGAAAGAGCCATGCACAGGGAGACTCTAAAAGGCTCTGAAAGAAGACAATTTGAAAATCCATCCAGTTTTTTGCTCCTCATCAAACTCTCTGTTAATATGATTTGAATCTTTACTTAATGTGAAAATTCTCTAAATTCAGCTAAAACTCACTGAAGCAATGTAACTAAGGTGAATTCCTACAGTTCTCGTATCACACTGCTTGTAACATATTTTTTGAGTATATGTTCCTTCTTACAGGGCTAGCAACTACAATTGCTACAGCCACCCCTGAAAGTAGTTTGTATGTGCTAACAACATCAGCCTAGGGCATCTGTGTATGTAATAAATAAATAAATAAATAAGTACTTGATACACACTCTTCTGCTGTATTGCTTTTTTGAATTTTCAGGTTGTTAAGTATTTTCTAAATACAAATGAAGACACTGTGGTATAACCACAGTGGACTTCGAACAACTCCTAGTCCACTCCACACGTTTTAGCGTGAGATCAGTTTTGACCACAATTTTGTTCTTTTGTAGGGAAAAAAAAGAAAAAAAGTAAGATTCCACTGCTAATAATATAGAATTCAGAATTTAATACTACTGAAAAATTTCAGACTCATGAAAGGCATAAAGCCCCAAAGTTGCAAAGGAATTCTTAACTTATGTAATACAAATATACATATACACACATGTGTATGTATTTTTACACATATATAGGGAGAGGCTTGGGTAGCACTTGCTGGACTGGATTTATATAATGTCATACAAAACCCTATTTTTAGCCCTATTTTTATTATAACTTTCTGAAAACTTCTTTTTCAGGGGTAACGTTTTCCATGATTGTTCGACTGAGCAGAATCAAATATAATATTTTTGCTTTATGTCACAACAGGAAAAAAAACTGAAAACAAACTCCAGGTTTTCATTTTCATAGATTGTCTTACTCTCATAATGAAAAAAATGGCTGAACCTTATGCTTTGAACTGCTAGGATGGGCTAACTGCCACTGACTTCTAGATACTTTTGTTGTTTAGAAAACACTAATACTATTATTAGTAATTGTTCCCATGGTGTATGTACTAACAGTGCAACAGCCAGCCATTTCACTTCATCTCCAAGAAACATTATTTCTTACAACCTGGATAAAGACAAGCCCAAGAGCCATTTCCATTTCTTGCCTTGTTATACACTGTGCAACTGAAACTCTGGACTACAGCATCACATTTCCAGCAAGCTGTGTGAAATCAGCCCTCCTCTTTTTTCTATCCACTTGTGTTTGGCTGAAAAAGAAGCCAGGGCTATTCAGAGAAGAGCTCACAACTTGGTTCGGTGTTGTCAAGCACATTTTTTCACCTGAAAAACACTTAACTCTGTGATGAAACACTGTTAAAACTGCAGTGCAGTTGACATTCAGTTTGAAAAGATGCTTCATAATGACAACTTTACACTGAAATTACATAATAGTCCTTTAATTTAGTTAAACCTAGCACTGCCAGTTTTCAAATGAACCTCACATTTCCTGTGTTTTATGAACTCAGAAATGAAACAGCAACCTTCCAATTAGTTCCATAGAAGTCCAAACTGCTGACACCTAGCTCTAACATGAAATTGAAGAAAGTGAACAGAAATTTAACATCATATTCTTCAAAGTATTTGTAGTTTAGAGACAGTAAGTATAGAATATTTTATTTAAAAACATGAAATGTGTGCATCAAGACTACAGCTACAGCACTTGACTGGATGTGCATAAAATGGCACACGTGTCCAATTTATATAGTTAGGCTGCTAGGAGTATGTCTGTACTTCTTCAGACAACAGGTCTTCTTGAAGGAATCTACAACACCTCACATCATGACTTTTCATTACTTTTATTTGAGTTAGTATTTTTTTTCCTTCGTTTCTGCATCTATCATCCTTCCACCCTCTCAAAATGAGGTAATAGGGAATAAAATCATATGAGCAGAATTTAACAATCATCACGAACACAGTAAAAATTAAACACGTGCACTAATTTTAAATTATGTGCAGTGTATGAAGGTAACAGACATATTTATGGCTGTAACAGCACCATACAGTTTTATATAGCCAGCATTAGCTATAGGGTTTCCTATAATATTTTTATATATAAAGAAAACTAATCTGCTATACATACATTACAAGCACTCTTTAACATATCACATAACTTCCAAACACAATGCTCAAAACAAAACTCAGAAAGTTTATGAAGGTGCTGTTCTGCTTGCCTTTTATTCATAAAGTAGAATCACTACGTAAGTCATGACAAGTTATTCTGTAGCCAATGATGTATACAACTCATTATTTTAAACTGAAAGGATTCAACTTATAGCGATTGCTGAGTTTTTTAGGTAGAAATGGTTTGTTGCCTTTTTAAAAAAAAACCCTAAAATAGGGCCATCAAGATGCTCGATATAGGTTCAGAAGCGCTAAACTTAAGGACTTTCACTGCAACACAGACAAGAGTCCCTTAAACTATTTATTACCCTCAGAACAGTAACTTTGCTTTCACCTATCAGGATCATGGACACCGTTTTCAGCAGAAACTTTGTGTCAGTCTTTTACTTTACCATCTTGAAGTTACAGTATCAAAGTGACTTTGTAACACTTAGTTCAATTAGGGAAACAGTTAATGACACTGGAAAAAAGAGACTCCAGGTCAGAGTAACTTTCCTTTCTTTGGCATCAAGATGTGTGCCTTTTTCCCATCTTCAAGAGGCAGATCTGGAAAAGAGTTACACAGAAACAATATGATGAATGGAATGTATTGGGGCGCTGTAAGGCACTTGCCTGCTACTACATCTCCAAAACCAGGTATGATTCCCACATGAGTGGGAATTTCAGCAAAAGCAAGCTTTGCAATTTCAAAGTGGCAAATGTATTTTCATAAACAAACCCTTATAAAGTGCCAATGTGTTCTTTTAATAAATTAATGCTGATAATTGACAACATTCCCATACCTTGAACACTGAGCAGAACAGCAATTTTGCACAGATGCAAAATCCACCAGTGCAGGCATGGGAATAAACCAGCAAAAGGATGATTTCTGATTCTGAAGCCAAACATCATCACTCCCCTCCTTTTAGAAGCAGAAAGGGGGGGGTGAGGACAAGGAAAGAAAAGAAAAAGAAAGACAGCCAAAACCAGCAGGCTAAGTAGAGTAACCGGAAGCATACAATTTACTGCTAATGGTTCAGTGTCTGCAAAGGACTGCTCAAGCTGTGCTCAACAAAAACTCAGTAATAGCCAAAGAGGGAAGTAAAAAAAGGCAAGATGTTTGGCTTTACTTTCTATCAAATACTGTTAAATATGAGCCACTTAAAAAAAAAGAATGAAAGAATACAATAATGCTTTGTACAGGTGGTAGTGAGGTCCCTGGCTGGGCCTTCAGACAAAACCATTCCCATGTAAACCTTAAAGAGGATTAATCCTCAAGGGCCACTGTAATGAGACCTTAAAAGGCTGAACAACAGCAGCCTATCACGGAGGGAAGCAGTAGCCTGCTCCCAGAAGTCTTCTCTAGCAGAGTTACATCAAAGCAAACTGGGACTAGATAGCAGGATTCTGCAAGAATCCCTTATCTCAGCGCTAGCGGATGTTTCTCCTCTGATTGTCTTGAACTGCCACCTGTCCCAGACATCTTTGAAGGCAATGCTAAGCCTGTGATGGATCTGACCTCCTTGAGCTGAGATTCTTTTATGTCTTTCTTCATTTTCTGCTCTGTTACATTCTTTCCCTGCAACACACACTACATGAAACAAAGGGAGTTCTCACTCCTTGACTTACTGTCCCCAGCTATTTGAAAGCAAAAAAACAATGTTAAGGATTATACTTCACCCGCAATATGGAGCTGTCCTCAGGAGACAAGCCTCTTATTTTTGAGAGTTATAACTAGATGGCTTTTACACGAAGGGACTTTAAAATGAGGTTCAACATCGCTGGGAGCCAAGATATGAAAGCTGCATATCAGAGATAGCTTAAAAAACAAAAAGGTTCATAATACAGAAGTATACAAAAATCACATTACAAAAATGAGCAGGAAAATAATCAGGAAGCACCAAGCCTCAGAGAAAACACCAAATTATTGTAGTATATATATATGAATCCTATGTTGTACAACAATAGTCTTTAATACCAATGTCCACCATACAGTGCCAAAATCACCATAGATTAAAAGAAAAATAATTGGTCACTACAAATAAAACAGTAGGTCTTCTACCTGAGACATATGCACCTACACTGACACAAAGTATTACACCCAGCTCCCATAAAGGGATACAGCTCCACTACAAATGTTGCACATCTGGACTGGTTTGTAACCAGTGATGCTCTGGTGACCACACTCACACTGACTTGGTGACATGTACTTGATGTAGGATCAGCCAGAGTTACAGAGCTGAAAATAAATTCAGGGGAATATCATCAGATTTTGATCTCATAGCTACAAGCCATAATATACAAGTCACCATTGTTCTAAAAAAGCCTGGGCTGAGGAGGAATACTGCTACAATTCCCATCTCTGCTTTCCCACTTTTGAACTCAATTAATTCCAGACTATTTTGTAAGTCCTCTTCTTCTAAATGGCACCGTCAGAAGAACAAGAAGCAAAATATACCTAGGCTGAAGAGGACTGCTGCCTGCCAGCAGCGTCTCTCAGTCCTCCACGCTGACAAAAGGGTGTCATGAGTTGCAATAGGGTGGGACTCATGGAAGCAAAATGCAGCAGGGTGGAAGCAGGAAGAGAAAGCACCCTTCTTGAGGGCTTTTGAAGCTCCCTAGGAAATCACAGCTGGAAGAATTCAACCAGCCATATACATGGCAAGACTTTGAATCAAACAGCTGAGATAGGCTCTGTGAAAGACTGAAGCAAACAATGAGCAGATACAGAGCCTGAATAATAAATTTAAAAAAAAAGGCATTACACAAAAAACATGGAGCAGACCCTGGCATTTTCTAGAGCCAAGACCTACTGGCACGTGTTGCCAAATAAATGTGGCCTTGAGGCATGCTCAGAAGGAATCTGAAGATGACTTTTTTTCCATCTGTATAACAATTCCCACAACAGGGTATTGTGCTTCATGACCACAAAGCAATGCCAGGCTAAGCACCAGGCTCCCATAAGGAAAATACCGAAGTCATTTCTCAACAGACAGTAGAGCACACAATTTCAGATGAGTGTTCTCTTCAGAGAGCTGTGCCAATACCCTGTGTAACCTTAACAAACAGCATCCATATCTACATCACTTCTTAAAGGCAGCCCAGAAGCCATTCCCTCATGCTGAAGCATAACCACCTTGCATTTTGCCAGCCTCAGCAGGACCTGCATGCTCAGGCAACCCCCACGTGTTAAAGCAGCACAAGCAACACTCCTACAAGGTTATCTACCAAAAAACTTCAGACAGGGAGGCTGCTCACAACACAGAGACACGGCATGCTTTAACCCACCTGTACAGATCGCCTTTTCAGAGCAGAATACACTCATAACTCACATCTATGGGGAAAACCAATACAGTAGCCCTTGTCCTTCCTGACCCTGGTTTATAATGAACAAAGGATTAATAGCACTACTAAACATCAGATGCGTGTTAATCTGATAAGTAACTACTGACTTTGAAGAAATGTGCTATTTCTCCACAAGAAGCGGAAACATTTTCACAGGCCAGCATTCTGTGCTTCATTCAGGCTTTTAATTTATTCTGTGGGATCATATGAAGCCAAATCAGGCCTTTAGCCTTTATTTAAAGGGGTTTCTTCCAGTTTGCTTTATGTGTTTAAATTAAAAACAAAAAAAAATAACCAAAAACTTTTAAGAGTGAAAAAAAGCACAGACCACAGCCGTTGCCAGTCTCATGCAATGTAAGGACTTAGATGACCAGGACATACATCAGGCTTTCTAAATCCAACATCCCAAATACTGGGCAACTCAATAATTAGCTAGCAACTAGTGCTCCTTTTTTCCCTCCTAGTTAAAAGAAAAAAAAAAAAAACAAAAAAAACCAAACAACACTCCTATCATAGCAGTAATTAATGTTTTTGATGTCTGGCACCAACTGTATTGTTAACAGCACTGTTATATCAGTGGTGTTAATGCCAATTCAAGTATCATCCAGCATGAAGAACAGCTTTGGTGCCAACAGCTTCCTATCACTGTACCATGCTGGTCCATCCCGGTAAAGTGAGCAACCAATGTTTATACATAATACAGGCCTTGATCCAATTTTCATTCACCCAAGTAACCCAATTCCATTTCAACAACAATGTCGATCAGAAGTCAAGGCCTGAGCTTGAAGCTTTCATAAGATGTATATGTATATAGGCTGGTGAAAAAAATAACAAACCATACAAACAAAATTCAGTACCTTCACATGCTAAGGAGTCTGATATTAAATTTCATGGAATGAAATTTAATTCAACACATTCTAACTCATTAAATATCTGCTTCAACACTCGGTACGGGGTTACACTCAGCTGTTACCATAATCAGCCATTTATTTTTAAGTATTTCATATGCCATTACTTCTGGCTTGTTACCACTGGCTACTTCAATGGGGACTGCAGACAGAGGAACAACAACTATCAGCTCTTCATCTGCAAAAAGGTAACATGGATTCTTGGGAATTATGATTTTAAATTACAACTAGCATGGAGAACAGGTAAGATAAAAGGGTAGAATTGAAGGCAACTAGGGATTATTTCAAATTTTATTGAAGCTAGCAGCTGTTGATTCATTGAATTCACTGGGTTCTGGACCAGCATCATTCAACTGTTTGGGAAAAATGATGGCTCAGGGCAGCACTGAAATGTGAAAGGGAAACTAGAAGAAACAATGGGGGACCCTCTATACTACCTTATTCAGTGTGAAACACAAAAGAAGCATAATTGAGATAAGAAAGTGATTCTGTTATCTGGTGAGCTATATGTTTTGAACTCCAAAAAACTGCAAGACAATAAAAAACCCCAATAAAGAAAGCAAAATCGAAATACTGTTTTGTAAGTAGTAACTCTTACTTTTAAAAGGAAGTATGAAAATGTAAAAACTTGTACATATATACATTCCCATGCACATATTGCCTTTCCTGTTGCTGCATACCCACCACCATACATGCCAATGAGCACATGGCAACACAGCAGCTGTACTCTCTAAAACACAGCTAGGAACACATCAATATTGAGGATAATACTGCTTCCCTGCACTGGTAGTTGCTGCTTCAGCTGTGAACTATATTATCAGAAATCAATAAAGGTAGCCAGTATAAGTCTGACTGAAGGGGTAAGCATTCCTGACATGATTTCCAGACTCAGATGTGAACCACTCAGCAAGCTCAAGAGCCCCAGTTTTAAGTAATTTGAGCAGTGTTTTAATAGGAGTTTAGAGAGTACTGTGTAAACTACCAAGGCTAAGAGGCAAAGAGTTAGACTAAGAGTAAGCTAATTATGCTGGTAGGTGTGAATAAAAGGAAGTAGAGGCTATGGCTAAGTGGCTCTCCTCCTAAGTACTGAGCTCAATCAATAGGAATAAAGCCGTATCTGCTCGCGATCCTGAAACTGTTTTTGGAATGAAGCATTTAAACAGCAGTAAAAGTAAAGGCCTGTTCAACCCTGGACTCCAACATGAGGCTAGTACTGAGAGGCTTCCATGGGACAAGCTTGAAACTGCACTTTGACAACAGGGACCCTGCTGCCTTTTAAATCCTCCCTTGACAAGTCCGTGGTCAATGCCATGCAGAGAGCAGGCCCACGGTGTCCACATGCCCCCAGTACCGCCCACCTGGGGCGCCCTCTGTGACACAATGACCTCCTTCTATGCCCACACGAGGGCCAGGGGGCAAGCACAATGAAAAATCCAGATCTCAGGCACCCAGAATGAAAGAGAATTAACACAAGAGAATCACGACAGAGGAGCATCCTGTACACATCAGCAACTCTGCAATCTAATTATTGCCACGGTTTGCTTAACACAAGTTGGACAATGACAGCAGAGATGGAGCAAAACACAGCAACTCAGAATTCTGCTGGCTTAATACAGACACACAGGGCCATCTTAGTTCCCTGATATATCCAGACATTCATATAGACTTAACAGATATGATCCAAGATACAAGGGTTGACCAGGCTGGCAGTCAGACCACTTAAGTCCTCACAGGCACAAAAATGGCACTCAAGTTCCAATCTCTACTTAGGCAACTAAATTCCCTGTAATAACACTGACCAGAGAGAACACCAATGCAGGACAACCATCTCCCATTTTTCCCCACCTTCCAGTTGCTGATGCCACAGCAGTTACATTGTAGGCATAGAAGATCAGCCCAAATCCGCTACACACCTTCTGTTCTAAAAGCATTGTGATATACGTCCATGTACTTTGAAGAAGCTTTTCAGTCTCTCCTGATTTAGGGCCAGTTGATCTGCCTTGATGCTCAAGAGATGGATTACATTATTTCTTCTTCACAGCTCTTAACCATGATTCTGTGGCTCTGAGCAATGAATTCTGTCTCTTTCCATGAAGGCAGTATACAACAAATACATACTGTAAAGTAGCTGTACTCAAAAAGCTTTAGCTGGGAAAAACAAATAAAATCCATTAGAGCAGTGTTTTTGCATTTGTCCTGTCTTCATCTTCCCTGTTCTTTAAAAAAAAAAACAAAAAACCAAAAAAATCCCACCACACATAAAACCTCACCTCAGCTTCCTTAGATGCACTTGAACATCAAAACAAGAAGAGATTAACAATATTTTTAACATGCTTCTCAAAACATTTTTAGAATTTTGAAGCTCAACAGAATTATAGGACTAGAAATAATTTCTGTAATTTCTTATTTAGAAATAGGAAATCTCAAACATTCTATTCTACCAAATCAAACCAAACCAAACCAACCAAACCAAACAAACCAAACCAAACACAAAGAAAAAAAAACCACAAAAACCACCAAAGCAAAAAACTCCCACAACAATAAAAAAAACAAAACAAACAAACAAAAAAATCACCCAAATCTACAAGATCACCTTTCAATTCCTCAATCACATTACAAGCTTTCCAGATATTGGTAGTTCTGGAGTCTGTCTCATGATGAGGAGAGAAAAAATGTGTAAGAAGGAACAACATATCCACATACTGTAAATTTATAGGTGCCATTTTTACTTCCAAATGAGACCATCACACAGAGGCAGCAACTCCAGGGCTCTCAAAGAGACACTGCTGGTTTCACAGGCCTCCACAGAAATCGACAGGAGTACTTGTAGTAGGCAGTTTCAAGAGCCATGCTGGAGGTTTGGAAGGCATCTTGGAGAAGCTATTTCAACTTATAAGCTGCTAAGCTTACAAGGTCTGCAGCACCTTCCTAAATTTCACACTGAAGTTCTCTCTGACGGTAAGTTTGAATTTGAGAAGAGTAATGGTTTTTGTTTGACGTTATTGAAAGATATTATTATATTTTAGACTTTTAATCCCAAAAATGTTTTTGCAAACATGCTAATGTTTTTAAAGACCCACACTTCCGTTGCTCAGCTGACATGAACAGTCTGACATTCACTTTTCTAACAGAGGATTTTTTTCCTTTTGAGTTCTATTAAAAGCTTTAGATTTTACTTTTTTCAAGAACTCCTACTTGACAATATTTGGAAACCACCCCATAAATCACTGTCAGTAGAGAGTTTTGTTACTAGAGTGCTTAAGCCTCTCTCCTGCAAAATGCTGCAGAGTTGAAGTAGAACCCAGATTCTCAGAGGTCAAACTTAGCTCGAAATTGAAGAGTGCCTAAATGTATTTAAAGACTCTAGCCCTAAATCCCTACAAGGATTCTCCACCGACATTCCCCCACCACTGTCCAACCAGCCCAGGTAAAAATTCTAGAAAAAGCTGTCCTGGTCTCCTGCCACCCAAAGACAGAGGGAAATTAGAGGTGAGATAAGCTAAAAGGCCGCCACCTACTGCTCCATAGGCCCTCCCCATGAGCCCATCTGCTGGTGATGACCTGGACTGCCCACACTGTCAAATGTGCCACACATAGCTGGCCACTGTGGTTCAAGACTCGCTGCCATAAAAAGTCATTGCTCTCCAGTTACTGCATTTTAAAATAGTGTTTCCAGTTAACAGTTTGCATTTTTAGAAACAGAATCCAATTTTCCTTTTTTTTTTCAACATTCCCTTTTCCTTTCCTATGGGGATATGAAAGAAGGGGAGTTCTCGTCAACAGAAATTAAAACTTGTAAATGAGCAAGTGCACCTAGTGAACCAGCATTGTATTTTCCTTGCTGGGGTCTTTTCTTCATGTTGCAAATTGACTTTGAGGTGACAATAACTTTGGGTAACCTAACTCAGGCAGTTATGCAAGGCCCAGGCCTTAAAAAGCAAAGTCCAAGAACAGTCAGTGGGAACTGAGGGCAATCAATATTTGGAGGGCTAATCCTATGAAATGTGAAATAAGCAGTTCCCACTTCCCCAGATAGATACAGAAGCTTCAAAACCAGCAAAATAAATCCTTGGTAAGAAAAGGGGGAAAAAAAGGAAAAGAAAAGGAAAAAACAAACAAAAAAAAAGGAGTGAGCTTCTGCTTTCAGCTAGTGCAACCTCTCTGAGATGAAATGATTTATCACAAAGAGAATCCTGCAAGGGCCATATATTCCTGTATATATGAATTTTTGGATCAGAGCCAAGTGATCTGTCACTGCTTTTTACTTAAGATAATTCTTCAGATTTTGCTAATTAGGTACTAACAATTCTTTCAGATGAGCTGTATAACCTAGGGAAGAATATCAACAGTATGTTTTAAATCAAAGTGTTTACATCAGGAATGATTCATTTTTTCCATGAAGAATGACTTGTGAGACAGGCAGTCTTAGCACTGCCATAAATCTACATGAAAATTAAAATTGTGGAAAAGAATGACAAAGTCAAGTTACTATCCCCATCTCCCCTGCCTCAGCCCCAACTCTAGAGATGGAATTTACATTAACAAGGGGCTCCAACTATCACTGGAATTAGTGTTTGAAAAACTCAGGATTTTAAATCCATTTAAGAAACACTGTGATTAAGGTCAGTAAATCTGCTCTCCTCAACAAAGAAAAGGAGCTAACTCCAGCACTTCTGTCATCTGTCCTAAAGCCTTTTTAAAGAAAAACTTTAAAAAGTTTTTTAAAACTTAAATGAACAAAAAAAGCATCCCCCTCCTCCTTTGTGAGCTGTGTTTAAATAGTGGTTAAGAAATCCATAACAAAAAAGAAAGAAAAGAAGAATTTCTGGTTTAGGCTTGTGTTTTCCCTTTTATCTGTCGGAGGATAGAAGGCTGTGAGCTGAGCATGGGACTGCACTCACATTCTCAGTTGCTAAATGGTTGAGGGGTTCTCTGGCGGTGCAGAAGGGCCGCCAGCTCCATAGCATGTTTCATCCCAGCTGTTTGAAAAGCTAGTTCACTTGAAACACAACCATTATCCCCACCCACACTCTGCAGGAGAGCAAACTCCCCCTCAATGAGAAATTTATTCCACATTTATGGTAACTATTATTACCAACATTTACAACATCAGTCATTTTAATTAGAAAAAAAATTAAAACAAAAAAATCCTGCAATGCACAAACAGACACATACATATTTACACGTAAAAATGCAAAGCACTCAAGTTGTTTCTAATAACTGAAACTCATGGAAGGGACATACGCTCCACACACAATTGACTTAAACACTCTTTTTCTTTTTTGTCATAAAAATATACAGATGTCTTTTTTCAATTTTTTTTCTCTTTCCCTGTGTTACAGGAAGCCTGCCCACACTTTTAAATACAAAGTGGGTATAAATAGAAGCACAAATTAGGCATCTTGAAAAGTCTGTATTTTCCAACCACAGGGAATCTAAGAAATTACTGTGAGTGTTTACACATCTGACTATGTTGAATTAAAACGTTTTCTATTCATATGTCCAGCAAAACTGGCAAGAAATTAAGAAGGGAAAACAATAGCCTTTCTGGTTCCTTACCTGTTGCTACAGTTTACATTATTTAGCCCTCCTCATATGGACCACTAAAAGTGTCAGTCTGAATACAGCTGCCAACCTGATGAAAGCATATCTTACATATATAAATGATACAACTACTATGAAAATTTCAGTAAGACTGTCTGCTTTCCTATAAATCTAACTAGACATTTGTCTTTTTAGTTGTCTCTCTGTATCATAGCTATTAAAGGTAAATAAAAGCATGATGGCTCTTTTTATGACATTAATAGCTGGAGGGACTTTATAAATCAGCGAATACAAATGTTCTACTCATTACAGGAGAGGGAAGCAGGTCTGTCCATCTGATGCTTTCTGGCTTAGATTTCTGGTTTAAGATCTTGTTGCTCATTTAAAATTAACTCATCTCCTGTTTCTCTGCTGTTGTATGGGGGGCAACTTCTGGTGTTCTCTGAACTTCTGACATCAATGTTTTTCTACTAGTCCACACAGCCTAACTAGCTAGCATTTATAGTCACAACACAGACACAGTAGCTTCATTAAGTCTTGATAACTTTCTTGTCAAAAGGTGAATTTGAGAAAATAAACCAAAATAAACTCATTGCAAACACTCACTGTCAGTTCCTCTGACTGACCAGATCTTTTTCTTCTGCCTGAACCTTCAGTAATTTCAGTAACACTTTGAACAAGATTTAAGGGGTGAGCTGGCAGATGGTCAAATGGCCAAAATGGCAGTATTCCCCACTAAATTCAGCATAAGGTTTGTTGTTTGTTTGAGGGTTTTTTTGTCACACATTTCATTTCTCCCCAGCTGTACTGCCTACAAACAGAGACGCTATTTTGCTTCCCCAATAATACTGGTTTGTTTTGTTGGGTTTCTTTCAAGCCAGATTTGGGCATTTGTTTTAAAACAAATTCCTAGCACCAGAAGCTAGGAATGGTGCCTCCAACCCCAGAGGTAATATTTGCATGCACTGCTGCTCACGAGTGGCTGTTTGCACTGCACATTCATGCCTCTCTGGCAGGAGTCTGCTGCTGGTGTGCTGCAGCACATGCTTCTCAACAGAGAGATAAGTAACTCCTCCAGAGGGTCTGAGCAGGTCTGCACGAGAGCAGGAGGGGAGGGTGTACAAAAACTAACTGAGAACACTGAAAAAGAGCTCAAAAGCTTAACTGCAAACTTTTTCCCTAAACACCGATCTAAACTATACAGACAAGAAGTGTTCGTTTTCTCATAATACCTCCATCCATATTAACAATCAGGCTCTTTTTTTTTTTTTTTTTTTTTTTTTTTTTTAAAGGAGGTTGGTGAGACTTAAGGTTGTGCAAGACATACTTTGATCTGCACCCTGATGAGTGAACATTCCCCTCTGCTGCTAGCCCAACTAATGAAGGGATAAAATTAGCTTTTATCCCTGGCACTTTCTTTAGCAAAAAAACATGCACTAATCAGCTGTCCTCACTAATCAGTCGTCTGGCTAATGACCTTTTGCCTTAAAACACTAAAATTTCTGAATGACGCTAAGAAAAAAAAAACCAATGCAGACTGCTCTCTCTTTGTGGGTATTAAGCCTATCATCTGGAATTGGAGACTGAAAGGTTAAATGGCAAATCTGTATCCTGATGGGGTGATAAATCTATAATCAAAAGGCACAAGCCTTGACACCTCAAGATGTACTTCATTACTACACAACTAAATGATCTTTTTTCTCTTTTTTTGTAAACTAGAAACAGATGAAAAAAAATTGCTTAACTCCTTCATACTTTGCCTGTGGAGAAATCCACTCCACATCTGTGTTCAAGTGTCAGTTAATTTCTTACTTTTTTATTAATGCCTGAGAAGGAATTTAGAAGTTGAAACCATTTACCTTTTTTCCTCCCCCTTACAACTTCAGGGAACTATAGCTGGGAAAGAAAATTGCAAAACCACTCCATCAAGCCTGCATTCTCAAACACACTCACGAATGTCTAAAAAAACCCTCCAAAATAAAACAGAGTCCCAAAGCACAAAACTAAGCCTTCCAATTTCCCAAATTCTCAGTGTACAGGGCACAGTCTTTCTTTGTCTCAATAACATACTTTAACATTGTTTTAAAAGAGGGATTTTTAAGGCCTGTTTCATTTTCCTTCTCTGCTTTCTATAATGAGGCCCGTTTTTCTTCATGTATTAAGTAGGTGGAGCAAAACACAACCCTGGACGGCTGAGGAGGATTAGCAACAGATGAGCTGTCCTGTGGAAGTCACTTTGCAGAGGCCTGCAATAATTGCTAGCTGCAGTGCAACTGCATCCTGGCTTTTAACTTCAGGAAAAAAAGAGATTGTATTTACTACAAACACCACTCCCTCCAGATAAAGCAGCTCTCCCTGGGGATGATGCAAAGTGACAAAATCACATAGAATTTGACAGCTTTCCAACTTTGCATCCCCAAACGAGCCAGCAATCTATACTCACGGTAATGAGGGTCCATGTAACCATTTCGGGGGTCCATGGTAAAGAGCGTCCCGCGGTAAGGTACGGAAGGTTCGGGAAGGTGCGATATAGATCCATGGATCTCCTTCTTGATTAATGAGGCCCTTTCCTCACTTGATGTGGAAGGCTCTTCACTGATCTTGCCGAGGCCTTGCCCACCCTGCGGCTGCATTGTGATCGCGTTCCTTCTCTCTCTGTGATAGGTCTGCCCAGGACTTTCATCCTCTGTAAAAAAATGAGGGAGAAGAAAGAGAGAAGGGAAGAAAAAAGAGAGACACACACTTTTAGCCCATTTATAGCAAATACAATAAAGAAAAGTTCTCCCCCCGCTGCCCTCCTCCTCCTCCCGGTGTAAGTTTGTGACAGGAGGTGCCTGTGTGGCTGTGAGGGATGGCCTGGGGACGCTTGCCCATTCGGAGCCAGCAGCAGCGGAGCAGTAGATCACCGTCACCCATGCACTGATGCTCCTACCAGTGGGGCTATCAATTGTGCAGGAACAGACAGAGCCTTGCTGTTTCCCTGCCTCTGGGACAAGGAAGCTGGGAGCTCCCTGATGGGGAGTCAGGAAATGATCTGTCACACAGAGGAGATGATGAACCCCACCAGCCTGGCCTAAATCACTCCCAGCCACCCACCACAGCTCTGCAGCCCAGCTCCAGGTCCCTGGGGTCTGCCTGTGTGAGAGGCTAAAACCTCACAGGGAGGTCAGCAGTGATCAGAACCAAGGTGGGCAACAATAAAATGGGTGAAACTGCTTAAGATACAGGAGCACCAGCAACAGGCAGGCACAAACAAAGCCATCTGCTCTGACAATGTCACCACAATGGTGCCTGAGGAGGATGGTTGAGTACATTTCCCCTACCTCTTTTTCCCATATCCACATAAAAAAGCCACAAACTCTTAATGAACAAGGAGGAAGAAAAAGCAGGGGGAAAAAATAATAACTAAGTGGGTCAAACCCAAGCCCTAGTTTGAAGTAAGCCTCTAGGCCTGTGGTACCTCTGGTAAGCAGAAAAGAGCCTCCTGACCATGGCTCTACCAGCCTTCCTTGCAGACAGCTCCAGGATTAGGTGCTACAGCAACCCGCTGCTCCCATGTGAATTTTAACCCCTAGGGACTATACACACCCTTCAAAAACCAGACAAAATGCTTCTGTTCCTCAAAATCAAGACACCGAATGTTTCTAAGTACATTTCACACATGACATGTGGCAGTGAGGCTTTGCTAGATACATAAGTCCGTAATGTAAATGCTCTCCTTCAGTTGCATTATTGATTTAAAATAATATTTATTCTCTAAATAAGCATGATTGCTTGCTGGCTGTAATTCTCGGCCAAAACCAATGCTCCAGGTACAGCCTTGTTCCATCAACCATGCTGCACATGCAAGTGTACACCAACACATCTGGAAGGAGTACTGATAACGACTCTTCATTTCAAACTTGCTCTGCAGTTCTAGAAGTACACAAGGAATCTCAAATTATTAAATGCTGGGCACAAAAACGGTAACTAGAAAAGGAAATGGAAACACCCTTAGGAAATAAAACTAAAATGCTCTTACATGCAACCCACATGCAAGGAAGAATGATTGGCATGAGCACTAAGACTGCACTTCAGTTGTCAAAAATTTGAGGTCAGGGCTAAGTTTTCGTTTGTACCTTTCCCTGGTGTACTTTTTCACACAGCAAAAGCACCAACCAGCAATTCACCAGGTGACTACTTTCAGCAAGCCTGACACCAGTGCAACTCAACCTATGTGCCTTTATATGAATTAGATTAGAAACAGGCTTTGTACATACAGATACTTGGCCATTGTATGTGTAAACTAGCAACACCATTGCTTTGAATGAAACACTAACAGTTTTTCCTGCCCCCTCTCCCCCCAAGTAGCAACAACACAAAAACTCAGCAGCATAGCCTATTGAGCATCTAATTATTTTTCTCTCTCCAAGTATTGCAGCAACCAGGGTTTGCTGATTTATCAGCATCTTCCAGGGATGGAATTCTTTTTACAGCCAGTAATTCTACGTACAGAGCTTTTCCAGGGTTTGGTCTGAGAAGAAAGAGTTAATGGAAATAGACAACAACATTACAGACTTCAAAACCTTTGCCCTTTTCTACTTTTTATTAATATGCACAGGCACTGGTCCCTGCTCTGGATTAGCAGGGTTTAAGGTTTCAACTTTTTTACACTGAAGCTGGTTTTAGTTAGAAAACTGCAAATCAGGGACTAAAACTTTAAAACTTATATGAGGTTTTTAGAAACCCGCTTGTATAACTTAAAAAAAAAAGTAAATCACCCCAAAGACATATTTTTCCAGCAGGTTTCTCTTTAGCCAGAGTCTTTTATGTTAAATTTCAATCTAGAGTGAACTTTCACTGATTAGATGTAAACTCCTATAAAAATAGGGTATTACACTCCATTTGAAATTCTCACAGACTCTTAAGTAGAGCAGGCTAACCAGTGCTACAACAGTTTGGAAAGAAGAACGCTAGAGTGATTTGTGGGCCTGCATAATCACTCAGATGATCAGATAGGTTTTCAGTTCTTTTACTCTTCCATATAAAGATAGTATTTGTTAAAACTTCCATGCTGGGATACAACAAGAAGCTGAGATCTGACTGCAGGCTCCACTTTCATACTCTTCTTCAAAACACGCACATGTCATGAATCAAGGTACTAGTGACTGTCATGGAAAACGCTGATTTTTCGAATTGCTGAATGAAATTCAAAACCTACTTTCAGTAACTTAGAAACTAAAGGAAAAATAAGGTTGGTTTTAATAAGCTTTTCCCTTTTTTGGCTACTTAAGGAAAAAAAAAGAAAACAAAACTATTTTTCCTCCTGCATCAACCATCTCTCTCCCCATTATGAAGTTATTGCCATGTGCCATTACAAGTCAAAAGTGTCTGTATGTTTTCTGCCACATAAAAATTGCATCAGAAGTATTTAACTAAACATGGCATTTTTGCAATAATAATAAGGCTTATTAATTGGCCAAACAGCTCACTAAACAATGAGTTCACACCACTGGGTTGCTTGTGGTAGGGGGAGATGAGAAATTTGACAGCACCCACGCTCCAGGACAGTAAGAGCCAAGCAGTTTGCAGGAGCTCCCTCGGCGCCGAGCGGGAAACTCCTGTTGCAGTAAAGCTGCCGACTCTCACGGCAGGCGAGCCACTCCAGCGTGCCAAAAGGGGAAAGCTGTCTAATCTTGTTCTGGTTCAACTGAAGCGTTCAATAAAGTTTCAAGAGTAAGTGCGGGCAAGGCGTGCCAGGCCAAATTATTGACAGAAACATACTGTCCACCATGGCAACAAGTGGGATTCTAAAGCAAAAATGTAAGCAAACAGCCCACTTCTCCAGCAGCATCTGCCAAAGGGGTTTTACAGCCAAATAAGCAAGAACTGTTCTGTTACCGCTCTGCTCACGTTTTAGAAGTGGCCAGCTTTAGGGTCAAAAAGAAACATCTGATGTATTAAAATGTTGCAAAGAGACAAAAATGCCAAAGTGAAAAATGAAGT
Source organism: Sterrhoptilus dennistouni (assembly GCA_013397095.1). NCBI lineage: Eukaryota > Metazoa > Chordata > Aves > Passeriformes > Zosteropidae > Sterrhoptilus > Sterrhoptilus dennistouni. The sequence goes on from VWZU01016071.1 coordinate 436,351, forward strand.
TGGTGGCAACCTACCAACTCCAGTATAATTCCTCCCACCTTGTGCCATTGTAAGAGTGAAGGGTTAAGTAAGAAAAGAAAAAAGCAATCATGCCCAAGAGCAATCTGCATAAGCTCTTTCTTCACATACACCCTTTCTCTGACTTAACAAGCCAATAGCCAGAGACGCATGTTAGAAGTATCCAGTCTTGAATGATCACATTAATCCAGGATTCTCACATCCACTGAGAAATACCTGATTTAGTCCTGCTATTTTGATCAGAAGCCAATTTTATTAGAAGTGCTGAGCACCTCACTTCAACAGAGCACCTCTCACTCAGTCAAAAAGCTTTCTCAAGAAACTCACACTGGACAGCATGCCTGAATAAACACACTTTTAATTGCACAGCTAATTTACTTGGAAAGTTTAAAAAAAATCAGCACAAGCCAAAACCTTAGCAAAAATCCTTTAAACTTTCTTTACCCATTGAACTTTTTTTCCTTATTTTACCACAGACCAAGACACAGTAGAAGCTATTTTACTTTAAAACACCTAAAGTCAGCAACTGAAAAAAAAAGTTGAAATCTATTGATAGAGCACACCAAAAGTCAATCCCAACACACTTCAGAGACACCCCTGCTTACACAAGACAACACCAGCCCAGTTAAATCTCTTTATATACTAAGTTTCATCACCATATTTCTGCCTGCAACTTCCAGAGAGCATTATTATCTCACAAGAGATCTGACAGCATTTCAGCTGAGTAAGAGAAAAAACAAGGTACTTACAACTCAGTCCAAGAGACCCTGGCTGATGTTCCCTCTAGGCTCTTCTCTTCTCTTGACCAAAATTCTCTGGCTACCAGGACATGGGCATTCCTCCCTCTTTTCCTCTCTCTCCTTTCTCCCCCCCAACCCCCTCCACCCC
>VWZU01016071.1:437289-498097 GCA_013397095.1 Sterrhoptilus dennistouni
CCCCCACCGCCATCTCCCTCCCTCTCTCTCAGAGGCAGTGCTTCTCCCATTAGAGGAATTAAAAGTGGTTGGTGCCATGCTAAATTTAACAAGCTCATTAGTATTCTTCCTGTGTGCTTCCTAGTGAACTCTCCCTATTCAAGCAGCTCTCTCTAGCTGAGGGGTCAGGCGGCTAATCATTAAATCAAACTAATGTCACCCTATCACAATCAGCCTAAGAGAAGCAGGGTTTATTATTTCAGTTTATGCTAAATAAACGGTTTTACAAATGGTCTCCAAGCAAGGTCAACAGCAGCTTCAATTACAAGACAAACTTAACAAGAGTTGCTATAAACCAAGTGCTCCATATTGACCTAAGCACAAGCTCGGCTCTGCATATTGCCACTAGCGGGATTGTACAGGAATGCATATTGTAAAATAAAGGGTAATCTTTTCTTTGCCAGAATTTGTGACTGCACAGAGACTGCTCACTCACCTCTCCCCAACCAGATTGCTGCTCAGCTCAATTCACCTCACACAAAGGCTGAAGACCAGACCTCAATGGGCCGAGTGAAACATGTTCAAAACTAGGCTCTCTATTGTGACTGAATTTCTTAACATCTTTTCAAAAAGCGGAGAATGCCTTGAGGCTAAAGGAAGAAACAGGCTAATGGTGAATTGGGAATACTGAGCAAATTTCAGAGCCCTTTCCTCCTAGCTTTTGAGGTTGAAAGCAAGCTCTTTCCTTTCAAGTTTCAAAGTCCTTTTTCCTCCCGCAGTGTCACAGAAGGATTTGAAAAGAAGGTAATTGTGCTCACAGTCCCCCTGATCAGAGCTTACGTCCTATTTCTGGTATTTCAGAATACTTCTTGCAATAATGGTGCATATAGCTCAATCCCTTAACCATCCTGCACTCTGCAATTGCTCATTAAATGAACAATTGCTGGTATAAAATGCCTTTTATGTTCAAGGTCTGGATATAAGATAAGCATTCTAGTACTCTAAATTTGGTTTACTAAGGAAACTCTCCATCATTAAATTACAAAACTGAAGTCAGAATATCAGTCTTTCCCAGAAAAGTGGCATTTTATATGCTGTGAGCCAGAAGGAAGGGGGAAGGTGGAATGTAAGAAAGATTGACTACTTAGATTCTTAACAGAACATATACTTAAGTAAGGAAGCAATTTCCTTCCCATTTAAGAATGTCTAAGTTTTTGACACTTGATATTTTCTTCCTTGAAATGATGCAATGGAACAATTGCCAGGCTCATTAGGACACCTGTACCTGCACCTTCTTGCATACACACACTTTTCACTACTCTCTGACCACCTTAAGAGCAACATCGGAGGAAACAGATCCGTAGGACTGTGCCTGCCTTTAAAAACAGCATATGTTGTAAGCAAAATTTTGTTTAGGGTGAGTACAGTCGTTTAAATTGGACACCCTTGGTCGAAGTTTGTTATTTTCCTGCATTTGGAGCAACTGTACAAGAAGCACTCTGGAAACACTAATACAGATATGAAGGACAATGCTCGTAAGTGGTCTTAAAAAGAGACTCCAATCACACGAGAGGCTACAAAATCTGCTCCATAACAATACTGTACTCACTTTATTTGCAATGCTTAGGCATACCTTATACAAGAATTTTGTGCTTGTAAATAACATACATTATCTGAGCTTGCTACTGAAAATGTATAGTTTTCTACTCCCATCTGCAATGTATTTTTAGCTTAGCTATTTTTTCTTTATCTTATGTATAGTATTTTCCAATAACTGATTTGTGATCTTTGGAATATAAATACACATCCTTTTGTGACTTTGTTTGTTTGTTTGTTTTGAAAAACATGTTGTATTCTTTTGTTGTCAACTTTAGCTTTCACAGGAAGAAAAAGGATTTATCGATGAAGGAGAGAGGGGACCCAATCCCTACAAATACCTACCTAACACCCCACACACACTCCCATATTTTTCCTCAAATGACACATATATTAATTTTTGCTACATCTACTGCACATCTTTGTTCAGTTCCTTTTTTGACAGTACAGAGGAGGGCAGAACACAGTGCACTGACACAGTGCTTATGATTTTGGAAACAGAGCCTGATCATGCACTCCTCTGGGTCAGTGGCAGAGTTCCCACTGACCTGGACAAGACAAAACTGAGCCTGTACAGAGTTCACACTGCTCCAGCACTAAACCAGCAACCCACTGTTATCAAGAGAACATCGCTCACAGCCTTTTCCAAATGTTTGAGTAACTCCTCCCCAAGACTGATGGGGAAGCCAAGAATGGCACGAAGAAGCTTAAAAAACTCAGGTAAACTTTTCCAGACCCCTAAGTCAAAGAGCGTCTTGTTAGTAGCAATGTCTCTATCTCAATTTATCTCAATCCAGATGACTTTACAGTGCTTGTTACTTTCCCAACCCCTCCCAACTAAAACCAACTGGTCAACTGTAGCTAAACAGACATACAGGAAATTATGTAAAATAAAACCACCTTTAAAATTTCATACAAACAAACACCTACTGCATTTAACTGAGAGTCTGCATCTACAAATCCCTGCATCAGATCTATAGGGAAATGCTAAAAATCTCACATAAGCTCAAAAAGTCCTACTTAGGAAACACAAGAGGTAGCTGCAAACACAGCTACCTACACACAAAGGCAGAGTGCTGTGGAAACTTCCTTGTCAGTCCCAGGACTCAGCCTCAGACAGTGGACAAAGAGGGCACACGGCAGGACCAGGCTGCCTTACACATGATCCTGCACCTCACTGATCACGCAGGACATGTGGAAAAAAAAGGAGCAACATCTGGGCATATGCCTGAAGTTACTGACCTGACACTTGAGCCATCCCACTCTCTTCAGTGACTTCGGAACAAGCTGCCCAAGTTGCCTGCTGCGAACCAGATTCCCAGAGTATCCTTCTGGCAAGTTTGCCTCGAGCTGCCCAGCTGAACCACCAAGCCAAGATGTGGAACTTGAACCCATGCAATGCCCAGCCACAGCCCCAACCTGCAAGGCTGAGAGTCTCTGGGAAGCCAGTGGAGGGACTAATTCCCAACAACTTGCAAGGTCAGCCTCCGAAGAAGTGGGAGCCTCACTTCAGAACAAGCCCTCTCCCAGCCCATTTCCACACGGGCTTTAAAATAACAAAAACAAACAATTTAAATCAAAACAGCTGAAAACCATTTTCTCCCTTCCCAAGTTCAGGGCTACATGTTTCTCTCATGGCAGACAGTGGATTATTGCAGTGATACTTAACACCGCTGGCGAGTGCAGCCCCCAGCACTCCGGTTTAGGTGTTAGTGACGACACTGACTGCGGCAGGAGAAACACTAAACCCTGCACCTAGGTACCAAGCAGGTGGCAAGATTTTAAATTTCCCTTCATGGGGCTTACAAGGCCAAAATTTTGCTCGCTTTACTCATACTGAAATTCTGGAGATTCAATGAAACTACTTGTGCAAGTAAAGCAAGAAGGACTCATGTCCAGCATCGGAAATGCTCCACCCGTTGGGCACAACAAATAGTCTGTCTGGAAAATGCAGTGAAGATGTTGGTTAGCACGTGGAAATGCTGTATCATTGGCTTGAGGAGAAAGGGAGTCTTAGCAGTACCAGTGCTTTGTAGAAAAAAAAAACAAGCCATAATGCAGAAGTAGAAGACATTTGGAGGTAGAATTAACTGGCAAAATTAACATGTAGCCTGTCATTTCTCCTTTTAAATTTGCAGAACTAGAAGGCAGTCAAAAGCATTTCTCTTTCTTGGTATAATAAATTTTATGTTTGGATTTTGCTTCTTGAGGACTGGCAAACTCAAATGAGAAAAAATAATTTCTTCCAAGAACAAACTTACTTTTTCATTTCCCTTTTCAAAAAACTTTTCTACCTTGCAAAATTCACCAAAGATCGCAAATTACTGTGCAAAAGCCTCAGTAAACTAGAACATTTGCTCAAGGTCTGCTGATCAGGGCTAAAACTCAAGCTTTGCACTTTCAGAATATCTCCAGGACCACTGCCCTTCTCCAACATCGAGACTGTTCAAAGAGCCAAGAGAGTCAAATATAACTAAAAGACAACAACAGACATCAGGATCTGAACCTTTGGCAACTACTTCTTAGAAGGAAAAACTCCTCAGCCTATTGTAAAACTCTCAAAAGGATCCTGATTTAAAAATATTATGAAGTTCCTTCCATTAGCCAGTTATTAGACTGTTAGTCATTGCTTACTTTGAGCAGGCTAATTAGTTACATCAAAGGCACTACAATAAATTCCCAGGAGGGTTTTGGGGGGGATATATTTCTCAACCATCTAATAGCACGTTTATGCCTATCTGTGGGTAACTGCCTCATTTCACTCAAACACTGGGGGACATATTCTGTGCTGTCACTTTCTACCAAGCCAGCATCAAGACCAGGCCTTAAAGCCATTTGAAGCCTGATATAAATTTGATTAGCCATGCTTAAAAGCCACACAAGAGTGAAAGAGGAGTTATAAACGCTTTGGTGCACCATCTCCTTTTGCAGCATCTACAGCACAGACATGTTAGCCTCCAGAGAATTAAAAAAAATAGTTATTTATAGTGTTGCATACAAACAGAATTATATTTCTTCCCTTTCTCCTTGGGTGGGTTCAAACTGCTAAATGGAATCATTAGCAAATCACTAAGTGGTTTGCAGCAACTCAGGAACCCTTCAGTTTAGGTGGCAGATATCACCTATTTAGTTGCAAAATTTACTTATTGCTGCATCCTTTTGCACAGTTGCAGTAAGACTTTTGTTTCCGTTATATCCCTGTACTTCTGGTCTCTGAAAAATAACAGTTCAAAAGTATGTTATGGGTTCCTCTGCCCTGATTTACACTGGCTGCAGTCTCCTGACAATGATTTCACCCAAGTTTTCTAAGGGCAGAATTTGAATGCCATATCCATTTCTCTGTGCAGATACGTATGTACTTCCATGTACAAAAGTGTGGACACAGGCACCCACAAATCCAGCTCCACTTGACATTCCCTAAAATCAACCAATTGCTGATGCGTGATACATGATGTCTGCAAGTAAGCGTCCACACAGGCACTCTGGATACCTGAACGCAGAAATGAGACTTTCTACAATCCTCCTCAGTAGTCTAAATAATTCAAAAGAATGCTGCAGAACAGTCATAAGGTGTACAGAAAAGGATGTTTTCAAACAAAGAAAAACTCTCAAGTCATGCACCCCGAGCGATTTGAGGCTTTGAATGATCTTCTGGACATTAGCACACTAGTTTAGAACAGCAGAGCTACTAGTCCACAGATACTGCAAAATATTCCTTTTATCAACACTGCTTCTCTACCAGGAATATATTCTGAAGGCTCCAAACTTGGCACCATCTGTTTAACTCTAAAGTTAAAGCTCAGGAGCTTTCTCCCCTGCCTAGACACACTGCTTACAAAAGAAAGAACTCTCCTTAAGCCTCGGGAAGATCTCAATCTTCTCAAAGACCAATCTTTTTTTTCTCCCCTCTGCTCATTTTCTCTTCAGTTTTCTTCACTAAAAAGGATGTACAAGCTCTGGCAGAGGTTCCTGCCTTCACATTCCAGTCACTAAAAACACTCCTAACAGCCACAGCAAGCTGCATCCTGGATCCCAGGATGGGTGCATGTGAGTGGGCAAGGAGGGATGGAGATTGGAGAACCTGGAAGGAAAGGACAAAGCAGATTTTTCATACCATGATTTCCCCTCCCCTCACCTAGGGGATGGAATCCTCTCAAAAGCTTTGGATCTTTGGATGTGTGGCATTGGAGAGTTAATACAATTGACTACCACTCACTAGCTTACTTGTCAGTGCCTCTCTCCTTCCTTCATCACTTCCCCTGCACATTTCTGGCCAGGCTTTCCAGCCTCTGGTAAGGTCTGCCAGCTCTGCCTGCTACATTTGAGAAAAGGCAAGAAAGACACATCAGCTTTTTCCAGCTTCTGAACACAACCCCGCAGGGGGAGGAACTGAATGCCAATCAGACCACTTTATGGATGAAAACAAGTTGATGGTTAATGTTTTCTGTTGAGTTTCAGGGATGAGCAAAACTGGTTTTGAGACTTCACTTTTTTGATTACTTATGCATTTGTTTTTCTAACCTTAATGCTGGATAACAGATTTTAAAAGACATTGGAATACTGGCCTCAAGCTTTTACTGATCAACTGCATACATGTACTTAAGTGCTTATAACTGCCTTAAGCAATATTGTGTATTTCTATTTAGCAAAATGCAAGGGCACCTGAGATCATAAAGACAGCCAACAGAAAAACACTCCTATGTTCAGAAAGAAAATGGCACAACAATTTAAAACAGCACTCTCCTCCTACTACAGTAGCCATGTGAGCTCAAAAAGGGCATTCTTAAATTGTTAATCAGATTTTTCTGGCTTCATCTATGCACAATCTGGCAGAAGGGGATTTCAATGTTTCCTTATTATGTTTTTCATTTATATTCTTGGCTACCTACATTCTCAGGCAACATCAATTTCAAAGAAAAATAAACCCTCAAAAACAAAGAATAAGCAGGATTTTTATGGAAGGAAGGCTGGGGAAGGGAAAGGGAATCACCTGTGAAGTTCATTTGGCTATATATAAAGCAAATTAGAAAAAATATCACTGTGAAGTATATCACAGCAGTATAATCAGTTCTGTTACTTCTGTGTGCTGCAGAGGAATGCAAAACTGTAACCAGTGCAAAGTTGTCTTCTTCACTCATCAAACGGTTAAGGTACTGATAACTGATTTCATAAGACGAAAAAGGTTTTTTTTATATCGCAAATAAACAGAGTGTGATTGAAGGATTCAAGGTCCATTTGATTTATATACAGAAACATCCACTTAGATCTGAAGGTAAAATGTGCTGAAGAGTTACCCCAAAGCTGCCCTACAAATCATCCTGCATATTCAATGCTCCAATTCTGAAAAAACAGAGAGTGCCTCCTGTTTCTATTACATCAAATGCTGGTCCATAACTTGCACAACTTGGCCACAAAGATATAACTGTTGACTAATAGCTATTTACCATGTCCCTCTGAAGGCAAGGGAAAAAAAGAAAAAAAAGAAAAAACACATAAAACCAGAAGAAAACTAACAGATCTACCTTTAAGGTGTTGTTGTCCTGAAATCAGGAGGCCTACCCCATCCAGATCCCTGCTATTGTTACAGCAGCAGAGAAATCTCATCCAAAACACTCTGCTTCCCCTTCTTCGAAACAACGACCTTAAGTGCTGAATCATGGCTTTTAATAAACATCCTGAATTATTGAATAAGTGCACCTGATTTACCAGCATCTCATCAGGTTGCTAAATAGTCAAAGAAGCTTTTTCTCCAAATAGTAGCCATCTCCTTTTTTCCCCAGTGCAGGACAGAAGTTCCATCTTGCTGGCACCAACAAATTCATTATTTTCCTTTATAAACCATAGCCTTTTGGAACCATAATACAATTATCTCCCACATCATACTGTCAAATTAATCGAATTAAGGCTAACACTTTTATGCTAATCTCATTGTTCATACCAGTTTTACCACAAGTCTTGTAAACTTGAAAACTAGAGGACAACTTGTAGTCCAGATAGCTCCAGGTACTTCTACAGTTATTCATGACTATGCTGTCAACTGTGCCACAATCATTTGTTGCATTAACACATCCTCCTTGCAGAGGATATGAGATTTAACACATTTGTCCTATAAAATTCAATTAGCCATTTCAGATGCACCAGAGTTGTAACATCAAAACCAGCTAGCTTTAAAGAAGAAATTCCCATTAGAAATCACCATTTTATCATGGCAGAAAGATTGACAGTCCACAGCCTTCTCACAACAGAATACATATTGGGCTTGCTTGTTGCAACTCCTTTCTAAAGAGTAGAAAAAAAAAATTCCAGAGTAGTAAGGTTACCACTGTCAGCTGCAGTGAACTACATACCTCCTTCTCTTTCGGGTCCTATCTTCAAAAATCACGGAAACAAAGATGTAAACTTGGACATTAAAGACTGTTAACATCAAAGTATATACACTACTTTTGATATTAACCAAAGCCTTGAACCAGCAATCTAACTGGCACAAATCAGGGGTGTCTATTTAATTTCAGAAACAGCTGAACTGAGCTCTGTGCCGTGGCCTGCATTTGCTCACTGACTTTTCAAAGCACAGTATCTCTGTATGTTTTTACAGCCACCTGCCAATCAAGAAAGCAGCAGGAATCCAAATCCACTTCTTGGCATTTTCACCATTTATCTGTCCACAGTTCTTAACACATGAAGTTTTCTATTTCTTTCTTTTCCTTCAATACATTTTAAAAACTTTCACATCTCCATCCAAAGCAATTTCTGTGCATTGGATCAAATCATGGCCTTTATAAGTTGCCTGCCCTTTGGCTTATATAAAAATTACTGTATACCACAATTCAGCTAAAAAAAAAAAGAATATACAAGTGCATAAAGAAATTACATCAATAGATGTCAATAACAGATTAATATTTGTGTATCATCTCATATTCCCCCATCCTCCCCCCACTTTCCGTCTATTGTCATATATATCACTCTTAAGGTCTGCATATCCCAACAGAGCTTCAAATTCTCTCATCAAAGAAGTTAAGTAGAAAAAGATGTTTATGATCTCCTAACCTTGGCTATTTCCCACAAAAATCTGGGTTTTCATCAGCAGTCACACATACTCCCCCTTGTTGAAGTCCATTCCAATGCCACCTTCATAACTTGCATTCAAATGAGTCTGCGCCAGAACTTACAGGCAGGACCTTACAAAAGGCCAGTGAATACACTCAGCTAAGCAGGTGTCCTACAGAAAAGGCAGTGCAAAAAATGCATGCAGATAGCTAGACAACACTTTGAATTTTAACTTCCCTTGTGCTTTAACTCACCAGTTTAGTACATACTTAAGATTACACAAGATTCTCAGAACATGTTAACTCATAATATGTCGTAAAACTTTGGCCGGGGCAACATATCATGGCTTGAACTACAGCATATGCATCTCCAGTTACAAGTATAAATTTCAGGATAAATGGAAAAAAGACAGGAAACAAAAACACTCAAGTTCGGACTCCTATCTTTTTTGGTACCCTATTAATGTTTTATGCTAACAGGACAAAACCCAGGATGCCAGGATGCATGCTGTGATGCATCATAATGTAGTACATAACTGTACTCAAAAGGATGGCTCTCCTCCCATAATACAACCTTCTTTTGCATTATTTCTGAGAGACACAAGACTGACTTTCAAGGGAAGGCATAAAGGAGTTTCATATCTATTCTACATATCTTTGAAACTCATTGATTGGATTAAGCCCTTTTTGTCTGAGGCAAGAGTTTCTATACTAGATTTCTACCAAGAAAAAGGCAGCAGTCAGGTGAAAGGGACGCTGCATTACCAACCTTCTAACATCAAGGTTCCAGAGTAATTTCTCTACATCATACAGAAAGTATTAAGGAGCAAGTTGTAATAAGCATCCCACCAGAAAAAAAAACTTTGATCAGAGCCAGCATCTTATCAGACACCAGAGAATCAAGACAGCAAGCTGTGCTCTAGAGGCAATTCCCAGGAATGTCCACTTCTCCTCCAAGCACCTTTGCATTTTGAGCAGAGCTGCTGATTAGGGATGTGATTAGGAGCAAGTTTCTAGGACAAATCTTTCAAAAAATCAGCACTAGAGTGCAACAGAATCACATGAGGTTCTGTGGGCTTCAACAGTACAGAATGATTCAAACATCCACAATACTTGCAAGTTATTAAGTATTCCCCTGAGGACTAAGCATTTGTCTTCCACAATCCCCCTCAACCACTGAGGAACAGAATGCACAGGAATACTTTCATTTACCCATCAGGTTTATCAGTCACTCATGAAACTATATGCAGATATAAAGATGGAGACTGACGATAGAGTCTGTTTTGCCAGGTTGACCATAAATTTCCTCACAAACTGAAAAACTATACATACACATCCTTGATGAAGAACAGCAAACCAAAGTGTGGCCCAAGAATGATTGTCATCTTCATGGACCAGGAGCATGGTTGCAGAAATACCAGACTTGTATATTAGAAGCTGAGTTCACTGGCAGAAGGACTTCCTTCTCAGCTTCTCAACAAGACCTCTCTTCACTTCAACAGAAGAAGGAAAAAATGGAAGAGTGGGCCCAAAGGAAGCTGGGAACAAATTGCACCTTAAACCAATAAAATACCCATGGTCCATCAAGTTGTCTCATTACTGAGAAGTCAGTAATTAAAATTTTAATGGCATGCAAGCAGATTTCTAAATCATTAGGCAACAGAACACAGTGTCAACAATATCGCTGAACAGAAGGATAAAGAAAAATCAACCACCAATGCTTAATCACTTAGGACTCTGTCCTGCAGCTATTCATCTGAGAAGCACAGAAGTCTCTTATTCCCTTATACCACTGCAGCTATCTGCTCTGTAGCAGTAGGTCATTAATTTATCCTTCCTCATCTCAAATTGTAATGTTTTACCTGTAAGGACTTGAGAGTGGGTATGCATGTTTGCCACAAGTGTAAAACAAAATTATCATGCACTGTTTATGAAGCATTACACATCTATGCATACACAGAACAGTTGGAACATGAATAACACAATAAGAAAAAGGATAGTTTGAAAGTAACATCAAGTCCACAAGAGAAGGGCTTGACAAAGTTATAGTTGCCTGTGTAGCTTCACATGCGTAACTCCTGTCTGCTTCAAGACACTTACGAAATAACACACCACTTTTCTCTGCAAGACCCCAGCTTAATCCAGCACCACCCACAGCGTGGACTGTGTGTGTTTCACAAACAGTTTATCACTACCTGCTTCTCATCTTGGAGTTCAAAGTATGGCTCCTCAGCTCCATGTACCGGCTTCACTGAAGCCCAGCTCTGCAAAGATTATTCATTGCCTCCTAGTCTTTCTCTGGCACTCATTACAATATCCAAGTGCTTCATTAGTAGTATGAAAATGTTCTCTACGACATTCACCTTCGCAAGGTGAAGAGATGGTCTTGTCCACTACCAACAGAGACCACCCACTTAGTGTCCCTAGCTGTACATGCATAGTCTAGAGAGCCTGAGAACCCATTTTCAGAGAACACATTTTCAGAGGATTTAGCATCAAATCTACTTTACACAGTTGGTGTTTTCAACCAACATCTATAACTGTATTTGTTAACATGCACACATGCTTGCCTTTCTGAAAACCAGATGCAAGTGACATACCAAGAAACAAAAATAAAACCCTTCTATATTGGTGATGTTGAGTTGCTGCAAGTAGTAAGAGCTCTAGGTTCCATGTAATTAATGATATTGCAAAAATTCCTACATATTTGCACTTCTGTGGTTAAGTATATAAAAAAGGTGGGAGTTGTGACTGAAGAATTCCTCATTTCTGGGGCCATTTATAAAAAGCCTCTCTCCTAGCAGGTATTTTTACTATCTAAATGTGAGTTCAGTCTGTAAAATCTCCTTCTGTGGTAGCAGAGAGATATTTTGTCTTCTTCATTATGTATTTTAATGAAATACAGAAACTTTTACACCAAGACCTCCACCTCACTGTCAAGGAAGCAGAAGCTGGCCAAGGGGGGGATGACAGACTACTATAAAAGAAAAAAGTGGGGGAGAGATAGAGAAATATTACATCTTCATGTCTGTTTCTTCAGGTCACCACACAAGGAAGGGATGAATGCACGTGATCTTATCATTGAATACTGCACTATAATGGACAGGCACAGAGAATTCTATGTTGGCATTCCTGATTTTGTGATATAAATGATATTCCTTTATTTAATTACTTGCATGTAGCTTCATAGTATATAAAAAAAACAACAAAAGAAAAGCAAAATGGGAAGACAAATATGGCAGGCATAAGAAATGGTCAACCCACTGACCCTTTGAAAGCAAAAAAACCACCTTGTAACCTCAGTAAATTATCATTTCCCAAGACTTTCAGGGCAGAATTTTACAGACAGCATATCAAGGGTTCACACACATTTGCTGATAAGAGGAAATGTTGCATGCTGAATCCCACCCTAGGCTTTAAAGAGAAAATTTGCTTTAGCAAGAACAAACTTGCTCCTTCTTCCACTAAAATGCATATTTTCTGTTCCATCTTTCCCCTTGTAATTTTGAAAATGCTTCCTCTTCCCTGCTACCATCTCCTCCTCCCAGACCTATCTGCTATTCCAACACTGCATTCCACAAACCTCTTATCTCAGATCCATTTTCTTTAACCAGTATCTGTTAGCCATGAAATCTAAGCTCTTTGTCCTATTTCTTGTGGGAGGAATCTCCTTGCTCAGTTGTTCCCATCTTCTCTCTCAATATGTCTTTTTCTTTATCTTCAGTCATGCACGCCAGTCATTGTGCCCCATTCCTGATGATTCCCTGTCTCTCCCTCTAGGTTCTCTGTCCAATCTCAGCACAGAGCTCCTTTCTTCTGAGCTTCTTTTCATGGGATCTTTTCTCTCTTACCCCTTTTTTCCCTTCTGACAGGGCTCTCACTCTCCAACCCACACTCAACTAAAGAGAAACCCTCCCACATCGTTCTCAGCACCAAACCCTGGACTAGCACAGGAAAACTGGTTGGAGGTGTCCTTCACATGATATTCAGAACAGTGGATCCCATTCAGTTCTTCTTCATTTTCCTCTCTCTGCTCCCTTTACATTGCTAGCATTGCCTTCTCTTTGATGCAGCTGGCTCATAATAGTGATAGACAAAAAACACAGTCCTAAAGTCCACTTGCATGCTTTGCAGGAAGAAAGGTAATACCTGAGGAACAATTATCTCTGCAACTCTCACAGCTGCAATTAAAAGCAGAGAAGATGAGAAATGCCATTTTATACAATGAAAGTCATAAAGTAGGATCCTTCTCACCTCACTCTTATGTACTCTTCTTGTTTAGGCTCCTTCTGTTATTGGCTGAGAAATGGTGCCTCCAGACTGTGAGTCAGCCTGTCTCAAAATGGAAGGACTCATCCTTTGAATGTACATCACTGATCACCCATCACATACAGATCACCCAGACATTTACCTTTCAGAAAGATAAGGGCAGATAAGAGAGATCTACTATCCAGCTTTTAGAAATACGGGGACTGCAAACTGTTTTTTCACGGTTTTCTACAGAAGATACTATTTTGCCATCCAGTAATAATAATATCTGCCTTCAATCTTCAATTTACTTCTGCAACTGTTTGGTCTGATTTTATCTTTAAATAATGTAAGTAGCCAAACTGAAGCAAACAAATTTCATTCTCTATTTCTTTACAACAACCAAACACTGCAGAGGAACTTGAAGAACAGCAAATAATTCTCACTTTCAGGTGATTCATCTAATCTTTACTGGAAAAACTTAAGTCACAATGATACATGCAGTTTTCTTAGGATAATCCTCATCATTTTCTCTCACTGCTTAGATAAGGAAGCCAGGCCAAACAGCACCAAAACTAGAACATCAGCACTGAAACAGCAACCAAACAATATGACTCATCTTGATTGGTCAAAAATACCAAAATCAAAGTCTACCATTTTGTAATAAAGGTAAGATAACACAACCAAATCAATACAGCCATATTCTCCCGAAGCCTAGAAGAGAACACCAAGCATTTTGAGCCTTATAAGCTGTGAGACTATGACAGGTGCTTTATGAGACAGGTAGATGGACTCATTCCAGAATCACTTCCCTGGGTCAGATGTCACACTTCAGAGGTATCTCGCTATAGACACGTGACTACCTGAGCTACCAAAGGTACTGAATGTTGGTAAGACCATTTACACCAGCAAATCATTCAGAAATTTTCAGTTTCAAAACTATACTGACTTTATCATCACTAAGCAATTGCAGTCCGGATTTACTGACCTGTAAATGTTTAGCAACCGAATTTCCAAAAGATGTCTCTCCTAGTGAACAACCAGTACTAGTCTGTGCCTACACAGAAGTCTGGAGATGCAAGGGACCAGGGTCTCCACAAGTGTTGTGCAGCTAGTACTCCTGTGACTTTTATCTCTCTGTCTTTATCTGTTTTGGCTCTTTCGACTATAAACTCTTCATAGCAGAAACTGTACATTATCAAACATATATCCACAAATGAGCAAAATGAGGTTTCTCAGAATGCACCAGAAAAATGTTTTGGTTTTTTTTCAGGCTACACAATTTGAGTTTCTCAGAGAACTACTGGAGACTCCATATTTAAAAATCAGTTACCCAAATAATATATGGTTTTTTACCATTGCACAAAGAAATGGTGTACTGCTCATTCAGTGTAAAACATGGTGAGGTCTCAGTCATGTT
Source organism: Sterrhoptilus dennistouni (assembly GCA_013397095.1). Lineage (NCBI taxonomy): Eukaryota > Metazoa > Chordata > Aves > Passeriformes > Zosteropidae > Sterrhoptilus > Sterrhoptilus dennistouni. Next base: position 451,579 of record VWZU01016071.1, read on the forward strand.
GGAAGTACAAAGGAAGTACAAGAAATTTTCCCATGTCTAACTGGTATCACAAATGTTTTACAGAGTTTTTAATCTCTTGAATGCAACACTCAGAATATTCACCCCTCCCTTCCAACTTTCATTTGAATGTGCCTTTCTTCACCACTACAGAGGTAGTTTGCCTGGACAAAAAAGAGATTGAGAACTCTCAAGTATTCCCTTCCACCTCCATCACTGTTACTTCCAATAATAACTGCAAAACATCATTTGTGTTGAGGCAGAGCTATCTGGTACCACTGGTCTGATCAAATGGAAAAGAAAAAGTACATGTACCCTATCGTGCTGAGAAGATCTGTTTAAAAAAAAAAAAAAAAAAAAAAAAAAAAAAAAATCCAGGATCCAGTGAAGACTGATGAACCGTACAGGACAGTTAATTGTCACTGTTCCCAGATGAGTTATTAAAGATGTGGAGTAATTAAATCACATCTCATCTTTCTTCTTACACAGCCAGGACAACTTCCATGTTAGAAAAACGAGGAAAATAAATATTAAAGGAATAAAAATAAAGGAAAATAAATAATAAAGAAATAAAAGATGAAAACTATAGATTGCTTTACTTGCAGAGCTTAAGACAACCTTGAAGCAGCCTCTGCTAGGATACAAAATCATCCAAAAATTGTTTTAAGTGTGGGTGTTTGTAAATAAGGCTAAGGGTAGCCTTATAAGTTCAAAAAAAATTCTCAAGTATTTGTGCTTAGCTGGTACACATTTCAGTTTTACCTTTTGGATTTTAACTTGCATTGTCAAAATGTTAGATTTCCAGTTTGGGAGAGGCTGTATTTATCATTGAGGGATAATGAGTTTTAAAACATTGTTACCATTGCTTAACAGCTAACCAAACTGAAGAGAAAATCAACCACAGAACAAAACTGGAGCAAGGGAATTGTTAACAAAAAAATACTTCTCCCTTCAGTTCTACAAAGAGATCAGAGAACAGTTCTTTACTCAAACCAGATTTTAGATGCTTCCTTCCGTGCACAGTACATATGGCTTGCATCTATTTTTTCTTTAAAACAGAGCTACATTTCTTCCTGTTAGTAAACATATCAAGGCTTTTAGGAGAACTAACAAGGCTTTTAGGAGAACTAACAGTAAAACTTCTTGCTTTTAATGTAGATTGAACACGGGTATTCTAAATAGGAAAGAATTTCTCTGACCATATGCATAAGGTCAATGACTTTTTAAGAACTAACAGGAAAAAATACTGTCTTACATAAAAATTCATTCATTTTTACACAACTAGCATTTGAGGAGCTCTGTGTCTAGCACAAAAGTACTTAAACAAAACTGAATTTAACTTGACAAGAATACCTGCATTACCTCTTCCCCTCCAAGCTTACTTTCCCACCTTTCTCCTTATTCCACTTTTTTCTTTTATACGCCACCCCTTTTATACTTGCCTTTCTTCTTTAACAAAAAGTCACTGCTGAGTAAAATATAAAACGCTACCACAGGAACAGATAATTCCTTCCCACTGCCCTATCACCCTTTCCTCTGCCATCCTGAAGGCAATATAGTCACTCAGAAAGAAAAGTTGACAGCAATTTTAAGCAAAGCTAACAACTGAAATATTGCAGGTTTTCATGCTTCACGCTTCCAACATAACACAGCATTGTCCACCCACTCCAGCAACTGGCTCCAATGTAATTTCCCTCCCAACCTTCTCAGTTTGGTACCAAATACAGGAGAGAATTTGAATGTACATGAAAGTGGACTGCTAGTCCAGATTGCTAGTAATGCTATTTGTCCATTTTGCACCCAGAGGGTGGTGAAAAAAAAGCAAGGAATCTGCAAAGAAAAACGTGTAAAAACTGATTCAGCAGCTACATCTTACTAATATTAATAATAAACCCAGCTGGCAGAAAACCAACAGCAAATGAGAGCATAACTGAGATGCAGAGAGATAAGAGGATCTGGGGCAACTTATGCAAACATAAGCAAAAAACCCAAGCTCTCTGCTGTATGAAAACAGAGCACTGGGAGTGGGGGTGATGCACAGCAAAGAGGAAATCCTAGCTTAATCCCATGGGTTACTCAGTTCTGGATATGGCACTGGCTTCCAGCAGCAGTACAAGTCTGCAGTGGAGGACAAGATGGGTACTAGGGAAGACAAGTCTATAAAAGAGATGTTTAAATGCTCTATAAATTAACTTCAGTAACTACAGACACAATAGAAAAATATGCCATAGTGATGGCATCCAGCATTATCTTTGTGACAACTGTACAGTGCAAGGAGCTTGGAAATGGTCAAAACAACTACAAGCCAGTAATTTTGAACAAAAAGATCTGATCTATCCACCCAACTCTGACAGACTAGTTATTTGATACTAATTGGGCTCTGCTAACAGCATGGCAAGAAGAGGCTGTACTGTGGGGCTACAGACAGCAGTCATTTATCTAAGCTTAACATTTTAACAGATCTTTGTTATCACAGCTTGGCATCAGTACTGTACTCTGGAAAGTACCATACCCTAAATGCCTCTCACTCTGGTACTTCCACAGTTAGTACTATGCCAATCACAATGACTTTCTCTGAAGCATCCAACTTTCCCAGCAAAAGGCACATACTAAACAATGACAAGCCAGAAGCTCTCTCATTAACAGCCTTTTTCATCCATCCATCCATCCATCCACCCAACCCCCCAAATTAAAGAGCATGAAGTGCATTATTCCAATCTTTGTCCATACTTTCTCTTCCCATGGTCAAACTGCCCAGACACCACTGCACACAAAAGCATCACAACAGTATCCTTTTTTTTCATGGGTACCATGCATCTCTTGACAGAAACACAAACACACAAGGTTTCTTCTCTCTCAGAATCACTACACATAAACAAAGCTACTGTCTTAGCAGGTTTGCATGCAACTGTGTATCACAGATGTTATCACTGCTGACATTTTACTTACAGCCTTTAAGTGAGGGGTCTTTTCCATATAATAAGCATTTCTTTCAATACAGATGACCACTTACAAGTATGTAGTGACAAGAAGAGCAGCTGAGCTGCGTCTACACACTGTTTGGAAGGGCCCAGGCAAAAACACTTGTGCTTTTCTTGAATTCATTTCTAGAAGTACCTGGCCCTTTACCCCCAAGGTCTCTGGCAGGAGGCAGAGTGCAAGCAGACTGAACATAACATACACTGGGAATGTCTCACTGTGAGAAACTGCCCAAATCAGACATAGAAGGATGGTTACAGCAGCCCATTGAAATAAAGGCATGACTGGCTAGTAACAGAAAACAGCAGGTCTTACGCTGCTGGCCTTCTTCATTAGCTCTCAGGATCCAATCACATCAGCACTTATAAACTCTTCTCAGTAAGAAGTTGTAACTTAGACAGCAAGAGAGGGGGTAGGCAGGGTTCAAGACAGGACTTCTTTTAAGCCCCTGACAGTTATCCCTCATTAGTAGAGATGAACATTTCTTGGAATCAAAAAGACAAAATCTGAGGCTAAAATTTGGTGTCACGGCATCCAGAAGGACATGACTTTGAAGTGTTTCTTCTTTGAAGTATAAGGAGTAATGTCAGAAATACAAGATTCTTGTGAATGAAATTAAGCAACAAGGAAAAAAGTCAAAATACTCCTAACATTCCTGAAGCATGCCAATAAGCAAGAAACCGCAGCTAGGCTAGGCTACACATACTCCCACTTGATACTGCAATACCTCAACTAACACAAGACATACTGAGAGAGTTTTAACTGATACAATCCCATAAACTCCCCCTTCTTCTCTATGTCCTTTCAATTCCCAGCATGAATAGAAAAACAAAATAGCAAACTAGAGAATACATTTTCAGTCCATCATATCAGCTGCCAGGACCAGCTTTCCAGGACAATAAATCACCTGGCTATGGATACAGAAAGTTCACATATTATTAAAGTTCACTTTAATGGTGAGAGATAAAAGATCCATCCTTTCTACAGCAATATCTCGGTACTGAGGATCGATCAAAACAAGAGCACCTCATTCTGCAAGGCCTCTAGAATTCCCCTCTAGGGAATTCTCTAGGCATGACAGTCAGCTCCAGTGACACCCTTGAAGGACATTAGCAACACCAGCCCGCCCCCAGAGCCCAGAGTTCCAGGATCTGGAACAGTGCACACCAAGGCAGAGAGATTATGCTATCAGTGACAGAGCAGGAAGTACACTCCAGCAGCTGCAGTTTGTCAAAACCACACCCAAAACACTTATCATCTTCAAACTGCAAGAGTCCATGTGGTTGAAAAATCTTCCTCTCAGTTGTGGCAGTCAAAATTGTTGTTGAACTAAGTCCCACACCTTTTAGCAAGCTAATAACCAAAAAAACACCTCTCAGTCCAAATGATCAGTGTTTACTCAGTGTGACGCTGTTTACTCAGCATTTACTCCATCTAAGATCAGTGTTTACTCTGTATCTTTCTCTGACACATACTAGCCTGATATACTGGGTCAATATTAGCTCAGAGCAGCCTACATTAAGTGCCAACCGCTCTTGCATCAATTTTTATCAAGTCAGATGGAGTTGTTGCATCCAAAATCCAAATGCTTTGTTTTATACCTTTCTTGTACAAATTGTTAAAGGCTTTGCACTGTTAAGCATCTGGCAAAAGTTGATTATGCACCATTAAATCTCGTCTTGCACAGGAGCATAAGTGGGTTCAGGGCAGCTATTAACATATGCCAAGGTAAAACAGCATCATCCAGCAATACCTCCATTTGAAAAAACATCTTCAACATTGAAAAACACAAAGAAAACACATAACTATCTGTTCAATGTTACAGCTCTTCATTTAACATCTGTGCTGTTATTCTTCCACTAACCGAACTTTCTCACCTTCTTTGATGAAGACAAAATGTGCAGCCTGCTCCTTTAGAAGAGAAAGTTTTCAGCAAGTTTTGTGTTTAACACAGTAAGCACCATCTAGGTGACAGCCAAAGAATGTACATTTGATTTATCCAGGCCAGAGAGTTGCCTCAGACTATTAAAAAATCCCCGAAGTACTCACATCCCAAGATATCATTCAAGTAAAAAGAAAATATAGGAGGATGCCTCAAACCTCTTATGAGGTTGCTCAGAACTTAAGTCATTAGATTTGCTTAGAATGTAACATTTTTAATATTTACATCACATTTACTGACAGCAACTACAGCCTGTCCAACAAGAGCAACTACATGCACCTTCTACCTGTGCCTAATGCATTTCAGCAGCTTCAAACAAGCAAGGAGCCACTGTTACGTGACCAGCCAGCAGAGCAGCAGCACAGACAGAGCTGGTCTGCAGGTCAGCAGTGGTGCATCAGAATTTCCTGGAAATAATCCAGTATGGACTAACAAAAAACTTAAGGACCCGTGCATTTAAACACAGACAACAAGTCACACACAAGTTGCCACATAGGCACAGGTATAACTTTCTCCAGACCGTCAGAGGTTCGCAGTGGAGAGTGAATACCCCAAATCTTTTACAAACTTTAGCATGGGGAAATCTTTAGAATCTGTATTACAATGTTGTGAGTACAGATATGCAGCACACAATGCAAATGATAAATCTGATTCTGTCTACGCAAGTTAGTGAAATATGATTAAATATGTTAAAACTATTGCAATGGATTCCACACAAGTCTTCACCCTACTGGCCTCCCAAAGGTATGCTAACAAACACAAGAAGCTGAGTATCAAATCCTCACTAGTAACTCACAGTGCTCCACACGTCACTATTCCTCTTTTTGCCATGAAAACCAAAGATTGTTCTTCCGCACTCTCATATCATCCAGGCCACAGATGGTAGCTGTCAGAAAAACTTGAAATATAAGAATAAAGAGAATGGGCTTTTCCTTTATTTCCTGGATTTTGATCATTCTGGGCAAGCTGAAAGAGGAAGCACTGTCCTGTCTCTGAAACTATCCCAAATACTACAACATAAACTCTCCAAAAATACTCAAATTCAGTCTGAAGAAACTGTTTTCACGTTTTGTTCTGAGTATCAGACTAAGTGATGACCTTTTACTGTGAGGTTGTATCATTCCTAGAAATGTGACAACACATTTCTAGGAATCAGAGGATATTCTCTTGCAGCTTTATACCACAGAATACAACACATTTTGACAAATGCACGTTTTAGTTAATTATATTGTGTTCATCATCACATTCAAGGAATCTGGTGGTAACAGTTGATGAAGTGTATGTAACACATTTGTTCTTTATCATTTCTGTTTATAAACCACACGAAACACATCCCTGCTACAAGTTCTACACAGAAGGCACTCAGCAGCACCAGCCCTGCTCAGCAGTGTTCAGCTCAGTCATTTCAGCTTTCACAGAGCTCTTTGTAGTGCCAGTCACCATTGCTGCAACTGCAGACAACGCCTGCCATACTGATGTGTCAGTAAGATGACCTGTTCAATAGGTCACATTCCTACCTGAGATCTTCAGAACTAACAACTTTTCTGCTGACTTAGCTCAAACCAGCCTCCAGGATGGCTGCAGAGTGAGACAGAAAAGCTGCTCGACACCTGGACTTGGGCTTCAAGGAAACACTTCTTTTATGTTGGGCATATTTCTGCTAGTTTTTCCCAATTCTTACAGGCAGGACCCTTTTGGGACAGGAACTAACAACTTCCCTCTCAGCTTTATCTGGAAAATAGCAACCAATTAGTACATCAAAATAAATGACAATGAAAATATAGCAGCAGGTGGAGTATAGATGAGGGAAATGACAATTATGAAATAATCTCTCTTAGCACCTTTAAACATATTCTGTCAAACTTTGTGCCAAACTTTGTGACATCCATATCGCCTATCAGTGTAGCTCCTTCACAGTCTTAAGAGCAATACTTCAGCATTTAGTCTTGGTCTGGCTGACCAAGACTAATCAAAGACTAACAAACCTTGGCGGAACTTTATTTAAGAAATTCACTTTTTTTTAGATCAACATTTGGCATTCAAGTAAACATTTATAAAAAGATAAACAGTATTCTTTGGGCATACACACTATCAATGAGCGAGCACAAAACACCAACAGATACTATTTGCTTACTGCAAACTTTTCAATAGTAAAATCTGTTTCACACTCATTTCTAAACCAAGTTTAAATGCCTACAGCTTGTAAACATCACCATCATGTGTCTACAGAGAACTGCAATGCCAGTGTGCACAACCACTTACACAACATGATTCACATATTTTTCTGTGTTTTGTGTATGTTGGCATATCTTGAGGGCATGCTCAATCTAGTGTGTTGCCTGTTTTTCATTAAATGGGAAAACCTTTTAAAACAATAAATATAGGTTTTCATCAGAGCCCTGAGGCATCCATTCATCACCTTATCTTGTCCCAAACAGTTTTTGAAGTGACATGTAATAAAAGCATTCTCATTTTGCCCATTGCATAAAGGATTTAGGGATAGTGAATGAACAGAAATAAGATCTAGTTACATACTTTCTACCTTTTACTTAAATGTATTAGCAATGCTGTCTCTTTCATTCTCTCCATCCTGCAGTGACCAGAGTCACTTCATTAATTCAGTGCTTGAGATTCTCACTAAAACTAAAATATACAGGTAGCAAAAAAACGAGAAACGTTGATAATCTCTAACCAACCTGAAGAAAACTAGAATTGCTATTTCCGTAAATAAGCACAGCTGAAGAGCAGCTCTTGAAAGCTCTAGGAATATAAAAGGTAGTAAATTCTGCTCCAATTACATAAAGCAGTAAGTAAAGCATCAGAGACAGGTGGTGCTGATATCAAATAAGGTTATGCTGCCAAAGCAGCAACCCAAGATAGGCAACCAGGCTGAAACACGGAAGGAAAATCGTGCACAACCACCTCACAACAATGGGAATTGAGGGGAGAGTTGTAGTGAAGACAGGGAGTGTGACAAAGCAGATGCTGACCTCAGAAGTGCAGGGCAGTTTTAAATGGGGTCAGCTTAAGAAATGGGCAGAAAAATGGGAGAGAATGGAAAAAAATTGAAATGAGCATATGATAAGACCAAAAAAATTAAAAGAGCAAACGAGGTGTAAACAACAGGAACCTGGCAAAGAGAAATACTTAGCAAGGAGATCAGAAGATCAGGACAGAAGGGTAACTTGAGAAAAGGAAGGGAAGAAAACTAAAGAGGAGGTAAAGGCAGCAGAAGAAATGGAAATGGCTGCTCTTGCCAAAGCATACACAAACAGAAATCCAGTTCCAAATTCTGACAAACCCAGCAACTTCTTGTGCTGTTTTTCGTCTTCTCCCACTTATGCAGCCTTATTGCTTTTTTCTGAAGCAGGGCACGATCCTGCACCAGTAACAACAACTGTCATCCTTCCCTGGGCAACTCTACCAGGAACTCTGCCACCAAGAAGCCAGTTAATTTATGCCGGTTTTGTGAATACCACTCTACTTCCATGTTTACCACTATATACTACACCACTCATCACTTGTAGACTTAAAATAATGAGAACCTTAGTGACTCTCAAAATACTTGCAAACTGAGGTTTCCTGTTGTGAGAGTCATCGGCTGGGGCCTGACTGAAGATTGCCACCAAACCGGGGGAAGAACTTATTTTTGTTACAGGTTTGTTTGGCTTTCTTAAGGAATAAAAATTCTACAGGCCACTTCTTATGCATGAGGTTGTTTCAACAGAATGTCTGGATTTCAGCTCAAGCTGTGATCTCACCATCTCCTCCAACTTAAAAACACTCATACAGACTGTTTTTCTAACTCTCACCATCCTAACCAAAACATGTGACATCACTCTTTCTATAGGTGTAAAAATGCCATCTCTCTTTTCCACACACAGTATTAAATTACTTCATTAATCAGAAGGAAACTCTGAGTTTGAGAAGCAGGGCTAGAAACTGGGGTTCAGTATGTTAAAGCAAGAGTATGTTGGTTTGTCATTAAAATGCCTTTTTTTTTTTTCAGACATGGATCTCTGTTGTATGTTTTTCTCTACTTGGTAATTTTCTGTTTGTTTCTCTCTATCCTAGTTCTGCTACCCTATTGTCTTTTCCATTTAGCTTTTGATTTACCACAGATGTCCTTTCCCAAAAAAATGCTCACATGTTCATTTTTCTTTCTCTTCATTTTAAGCTTATGTCTGTCTTCCTCCACCCACTTGATCTCTTTTTCCTAGTTATTTAAAACTTATTTTTAGCTTTGTTTTGGCCATCTTACCTTCTATTTATCATGATTTAAAAAAATGTATTTCTCCTTTTTTTTTTTAATCCAGATATCATTTCCCTTTACCCTGTTGGAAAGTCTCCTTGTTTTTTTCATCTACCCTGCTTCTTTTGCCATTTCCCATTTTATTTTCTAACATCCCATAGCCCAGTCTTCCCAGTCCAGGACTGAATCATGCCTCCAGCAGAGTGCAAAGCATAGGCAAGGAAAGATGAGCCAAAGCAGGAAGCAAATAAATACAGCCCTGACTTAAATTCCAATGGTCAAAACTGGACTGATGCCCCCACCAGCTGGTGGGAGTCCACTCCCTTTTCTGAAGAAGAGGAGCAGCTGCAATGGCACCCAAGCTCATGAGCCCTTGCTCCTTTTGCTGTCTTAGGAGAGCACAAGACCCACCTCCTGCACCACTCCTAGGGCACAGTAGGTCTGTCCCCATTCCTCCTCCCTAGTCCTGGCAGAGGAAATATCTACAGCATCAGCCCTGCTCTCAGCAAGGCCAATTTGATCCAGGCTGCCACCTCTGCCAGCACCTCCAGCTCTAGTATCTGCTGCCTGTTACCACAGAGACAACACACCACGGAGGCAAAAGGCCTGGGAGGAGAGAGCAGCAGGAGCTCAGAGCAGTCTTTCATGGGGATGCAGTCAGCACACCACCCTCTGCTTCCCACTCCTCCACTCCCAGGGAGCAGGGAGTGAGAGCCTGAAGAGATCCTCCCTCCTGTAGGCAGCTAGTGGAAACCACTACAAACTGTTCTATTGTCCCAACTCCTCTCCTCCTCCTTTTGCAAAGGTGGGTAAGGAAAGGAAAAAAAGAACTCATTTTTCTGGTGAACTGAAGCTGCATGATACATGGCTTCAGATTAACAGCAACAGCAAAGTCCTCCAGGAAGCAGGACAACAGGCCTCATGCTCATCAAGGTACCAGCTTAAACATCTATATCCTACAGCCTTCTGTATGCAAAATTCTTCCTAAACAACAGATGATTAGGTGTAAGATACATAATCCTCCCTTTAACATGCTCTGAAAGAATAAAGCAGGTTGATCAGATTCAGATTGCAACTGTTTTGCTCTCCAGCTCTCGCTCCCTACAAAACAAACCTGCCACATTTTAACCGTAAGAGACAGCTTAACATTTAACACTAATTTTTCTAAGAAAATCTGGCAAGTGTAAGAGTTCCTCCTATTGCTCACAAGCAATTAAGGAACACCAATTACAGGCTCTGTAAAGCTATGCTCAGCAACTGAAAGGCAGGGTGGAGGTGATTACAGCCGGGGCAAATCACAATTGCTATTTAAAAATTTAAGGATCCCACCTCATGCTTACATAGTCCTGGGGAAGACCTCAGAAAGCACTTCCAAAAGGAACATGACACAAACTGTTGTGAACTAAACACTGCAAACTTGTTTACACCCTCACTTAAAACCAATGTAAACCAAGAAGAGCCATTCAGAGAAACACCACCAAGATAAAACTGATAAAAGCCTCTGAAGAAGCACTGCACTGAGGAGATGAGCTTCCCCCTTGCCCGGGCTGGCTTATAATCAATGAGTGTCATTGTTCTCACTGCTGACTTGTGACTTTAGTGACTGTTATCTCACAAAGTTTCATGAGCAAAAATTACCCTCTGTATAATAAAGCCTTCCTAGAGCACACTACCACTGGTTTAGTTGCTAAGCCAACCTTAGCTGGTCTGCAAACACCAGTAGCTCCTTATCGGCAGCCAAGCCAAGCTTTCCTGTATTGCAGCACTCTTACCATACCTTGATGTAATAGCATTGCCTGCTTGAGATTTCAGCTCTCACAGATTGCTTACTTGTCTGTTTTCACGTCTGGAGACCAAGATTCCTGGTTATAAAACTAAGAAAATATCATTAAAAATGCTTTGTCACTGACAAATAGAGCTGTAGCTGTGCTGTAAGAAATCAGATGGAAATTTAGTTCATGATGCCAGTAAAAATCTCAGTGAAATGGAACAAGAAACTCCTCAAAGATCAGTGGAGCTCACATTGTTCCAAAATTTCAGGGCTTATCAGGACCAAATAAAATCTGGAACCTACAAAGCAGTGGGCTGTTAGCCTCTTCATTCCACACCAAAATGATTCTTTCAGAGACATAGAGTCCATATATAAAACAGTCAAAGACTTCTTTTTCCTGGTGCTCTGGTGATTCCTGCAGAACTGAAAGAGACTGGCAAAAAAAAATCAGAAAATGTTTATACTACTTTCCTGCTAAATACAATACTGAAACACCTGGCATTATTTTGGTATTAACTTGCCAGTGTAATTTTAGTGATACCATGAGCTCAAGTGAACATGGCAGGCAAGGTTTTCCAAAATTGAGTATTTTTATACCACCATCCCCACCAGAAAAACCACTGAGAGTTTTGGAGCACGCCAAGCAAAATGATGCAATCTGCCTTTTGATTTCAAACATTCAATTTCGTTTGCATTTGTTTGCACAGTATCAGCCACCTGCAGCAAACAGTTTGGTGCAGGTGAGAAGAACATCATTTTGTTCAGAAAAAGAGCCTAATAGACAAAGTCTGGAAAGGTGTCAAAGTGTTCATCATCAAGTCCTCCTGAGTTTTGGTGGGTTTTTTCCCCTGTGTTAAAGAGGAGACAAAAAACCCCATGGTGAGTATTTTCAGTGCAGTGGCCACTATGAAGTTGGAAATTTGAACAGAAGGATCAACAGACTGTTTGCACTGACATAGGCTGTGCTGCAGAAAACTCATCACCTTCTCTGAAAGCAGAGTTTAGACAAGACAAGCTACAATCCCACAGTAAATTCCTGCTGATGCATAAATACTGGACAATCTTCCTTCTCCTCTCATCCTCACAGTCCAAATGCGTGCTCTATACTTTAATGAAAGCAAACCCTATGCCTTTAATCCCACATTTCCATCCTGTGACAGAATGACTCCTGACCTCTTTTATTACCACGTTCCTTTAAAAAATGAAAATGATACACAAGATACACAATTGAAGTAAATCCTTACATCAAGGAAGACCATTCCTGCATTGTTAGGTCTATGGTTTTGTGGAACTAAGTATTAATCAGTCTAATGTTACAACATCCCTATCATTTTGGCTTCTACCAAAATACACATAGTCGTATTAGTAAAAAAAAAAATCCAGAAAGATCAAGATATCAATAAGTAAAATAGGGAAAAAAAAGCAATCGCACTTTAAATGAAATATGACTTCTGTGAAACAAGTATTTTTCTAGGAATAAACCCTCATCTATCATACCAGAGGAAATCAGCTTAGGCTCATCATGATGGAACATTACTAAGAACAAAATTTATTTTCCATGCTTCTTCCTTTAAAAGTTACAAACTTTGAAAAAGAGATTTAATAACTAAACAAACTGATTACTTAAGGCCTCAACCTGTGAGCAGTCTGTGCATGTACTTAGATTTACAGACCTAAGTAACCCAATTCCTAGCAGCGTGTGTATTTCAGGACACAGAGATTACCTTGAATAGAGTATTTTGGTTATAGCAGTACAAACTAAAACTCAAGGGATCTACATGACTGTACAACGCAGCTGTATCTACAAGTTGAGAATTACTGTAATGAGTGGAAAAAGAAACCTAGACTTCCTCTAATATCACAAATTTGCTCAGCAAAGAAAGTTAACTAGAGACAGCTAAAATTGTTTTCTACTCAGTAACACAGGATAAATGGGAAAGAGACTGATCCTGGACATTAACTATATTCAGTCATCCAACTATTACAGTTCCTTGCTAACAGTCTGCTAGAATCATAACCAAGTCAGGTTTTATCAGTATAGGAATGCATAGACCAGGCCTTCAAATATTAAAGAAAATATTTCCTTACAACTCTGATGGTGTGGAGAATAAAAGAAAATATTAAAAGGAAAGAGGAGAGGGAAAGGGGGAGGGGGAGAGAGCCTATGTGTGTACAGAAGGAATGTGGGCTCAATATACAACAGCACTAAATATTTTATCTTCGAACCAAGTTGCTACAAAAGAGTCCTGATTAACATTTCATTGCAAAAGATGCACCTCTATACCAACGGCCTTTAAAATCTACATTTAAATGGAATACAAAAAAAAAAAGAAGTTATTCAAAAGCATCCTCTAGACATTCCCTTTTAAAAGCAGAAGGTTAAAGGTTTGATCTATATAGACTTAAAAGAGGTTATACACTGCCTTTGTCACATCACAGTTTAACAGTGTAGTTTCACCTCAGCTTCACATCTATGAACTGGATGAAGACAATACCATTTCTGGTATTGTCTTCATCAGAAGATGAAGCAAATTCAGACTTTTTTATTTTTTATTATTTGCCTGTTAAAAATTCCTTCCGGTACATAAAAAATGCTAACATCTAGCCTTTGAGGTGTTACTCTTTTACTCTTTTTTTTTTTTTTTTAATAATTTCCCTGAAAAACTAACACATGCTACAGGTTTTCTTTTTATTTTACAGAAAACAGCACATGAAAGCATTGCTGGAATATTTATTAGATTCATCTGTTATCATTTTGTTACATGATCTACAAAGAAGAAAAAACATACTCATGGTTATACCAAAACAGCATGACTGGTGCACCATGACAGGTGCAATATGGACTGATAGTTCCCTACTGTACCCTACACCACAAATGTGGCTTTACTGTATTTTAGTGTGCTTAGTGCTTGCACAAGCAATGCTGTTTGAACTAGGTAAGGACTCTGTTGTGCATCACCTATAAATTACTAATTCTCACTCCATGCAAAATCCAACTAAGCTAAAGACAAGCACTAAAGATAAAATTCAACACTTGCTACTCAGTTGTCCAATAGTGAACCACAGCACAGAAGGGACTGGAATGGCAGCCAGCCTCTCTTGTGGGATGCCAAACTGAAGGCCCATCTTCCCCCAGTATTTACACAGGGAACTGGTGAGAGATACTAAGCAAAGACACCAACCCACAGGAGAGAAGCCAATGCTCTAATAAATGCAGAACACATCAGTACCTAAATATGTTAGTGTAAATGTTGAATGACTCCTAATTATTTATAATCAGCAGTCATTAAGAGTCATGCTTTTCCCCCTTGATTCCTTCAGCAGAGAGGAGGCAAGCGTGAAAAATGGGTTACCAGCCTTTTTGTGGACCAATTGCTCCTATTCTCAGAGGGACTCAGCCAAAGCCCATTAGGAGGGTACTGACCTCAATCTGCTGTGGATCAGTCCCTGAACACCACAGAAATCTCTAGATTCCAAAAAGGTTATGCTCTTATGCTCCCTCTGGCTTTAAAGGCAGAGAGAGGAGACTTGAGAAGCCTTATGCTACAGTCTCTTTCCCAGAAGATTTTAAAGTGTCCCATGAGATTCAGAGGTCAAATAGTGCAAAACACTCCCTCACACAACCTGATTACCTCCCACAGACTAGCAAAGTGGGGGGCACCTCCTGCAGAAATTAAAGGAGGCAAGAGTAATGCAATTATGCAGAAACTCAAAGGAATGCCAGGTGTGCCCAGCATTGATGTGCTTCTGCAGTACACCTGCAGATTGCCTGCTCCCACCCTTTACAGAGAACCAGTCTGCATAGATGTGCACAGGGGGGTCCTCCAAAGGAAATGGTGATCTAACAGAAAAAAAGCATCTTTAAAGCATTCTTCAGCATTCAGACAAAAGAGTCATTTTACATATCCTACCTCGTATCAGACCTTTGTTATCCTCAGTGAAGCCCACTGCTTTTCTGCTGGGAGGGTCTCTTACGCAGAACAAATGCAGTCCATGTGTAAAGCCTACTAATTAAAAGCGCTCCTGCAGTCATTAGCCAAGTTCCCTCTCCCATCATCTTCACCCAACAAAATAAGACTTCTAACCAAAAGTTCAGTAATGCCAACTGAAATACACATTCCTTGATGGTGTTGAAGATCCTAAAAGAGAAACACTTGACAAGCTGTTTGTAATGTTTGCAAAACATTAGAGTCATGGTGCAACATTTTCTAAACAGATGATACAGTTGTACAGAGCTGCTGAAAAACATAGTTTGTGTTCCCAGCTACTGTCCACAAGCTCATAATCACAATGCTTCTAAAACTCCAGGAATCTGCACTGTAGGGTACTTGATGACATAGCAAGTAATTCCTTCATTGATGCAGCAGTAGCCGCTCTCGGAAACAACTCTGGCATTTACTCCCCAAGAAGTAAATATTGACTTAACAGCATCTACTGGTGCATATGCAAAAGCCATATGAATGATTGCTTCAGCCAGTACAGACTCACATGTTCAGAATCACACCTACCACTTTATTCTAAATTGCTAAACCATGTAAATCATGAGAGAGAACCCTCCTTTACAACTGCAATAAAAAGAAGCCAAGAAACTCTCTTCCAATTTCATCCAACCCATAATTCTATTCTTAGGCGGGCATTTTACACGCAACATCCCAGTCCTGCCAACATACATAAATATAAATGACTCCAGGGGAGCGGCCTGTGCAACACCTATCAGCATCCAAAGACCATTTGTCACTATGTGGATCTGGGATTTTTAGGTCAGGTTCTTATCTTTAAGCAATCACTGTTTCAAGATAATTTTACGGAAAAAGGTTGGATTAGGACCACTTGAAAAGCCCTATACAAAGAAGTTTCCTCCACTCAGCTTAATGGACTTCAGGCAAGGAACAAAAGAGATTCCTCCACAAATAGGAATGGACCCCACCAACTAGGCAGACAGCAAGGAATTAAGGTAACATAAATGATTGCTATAGAACCTCACGAGGTGACCTGTATCACCTCAGCTCAGTGACCACTGTCATTATCCAACCCACTTCCCATTCTCACACTGCCCTCAACAGATCTGTTCCACTGTAGGTCTTGCTTGTTCTGCCTGGAAAGCATCTCTCTGCTCTGCCTGAGAGGATCCTCATGTTAAATGGTTCTGTTGATCACAAGTACCCTAACAGGTTGAGGTTTTTTTATTATGAAATGTGTCTTAGGATGTATTGTCCTTGTCACTCAAAGCCTCTCAAGAGTCCTCTAGGGATTTCAACCCTCAACTAGAACTGTAAAATGCAAATAATTAGCATCATCAGACTTAGTAGCCAATAGCAAGGGTTTATTGCCAAGCTGAGGGCAATTCCTGATATAAAATTAGGCCAGTAGGTAATGAAGCTAGATTGCTCCCTACTGGCACAGAATTTTGA
This sequence comes from Sterrhoptilus dennistouni, assembly GCA_013397095.1. Classification (NCBI taxonomy): domain Eukaryota; kingdom Metazoa; phylum Chordata; class Aves; order Passeriformes; family Zosteropidae; genus Sterrhoptilus; species Sterrhoptilus dennistouni. The sequence continues at coordinate 467,931 of VWZU01016071.1, forward strand.
GAGCATGACTTCATGCTTCTGCATGAAATAACCCAAACAGAAAAATGAAGTAGTAAATTGGAATATGTATAGCTGCACCCAACATGTGCTCATTTGCAGGTTCCAGAATGAAATGTGCGTAAGGAGTCTGCCCCCACAAACAGATACTTCCCCATGCTACCACCATGGCAAAGACAAGAAGATGCAGTCTGCAGTGCTTAGCGATTCCAACTGTCTTATCTGCCCTAATGGTAACTTACAATACTGGTCTCAAAATATGAAACTCATGAATTTCTGTTTGACAGCTACAGCTATCCAATGGAGTTAGGACAAGGCTTCAAATCCCATCTGAACTGCAGCAGAGCCAGGAGCTGAACATACATCTACAGAGATAAAACACCAGCATATAAACAAGCTGTGATGGCTTGTTTCTTGAAATCCAACAAGGCAATCTAATAAGACAGTTGCACATCCTTAATTATGCTGGCTCCAAAACAAGCTTAACTATCGTTCAGGCAATTCCAAAAACACAGCAATTGCAAAATAATGTATAACTCAACCATAACTGCTTATCCTGAGTAATGTACATTGCATGCTATTTTCAGATGATAGCAAAGCAGAGAGGGGTAGCATGCTGATTTGGCAAAGGTTTCTTATGACTGTCTTTCATTAACCCCAGAAAGGGGAGAGAGAAACAGCCATCATCATCACCACCACCACTACCACTCATCTACTTCTGTCATCCCAGAGCTAAAGGGAACATAGGGATACTTATCCTGATATAATGAGTTACAAAATAGTCTTCCCCAGAGGATACAGACAAGCTTATACAACCAGCAGTGAAACTGGGCAGCTTTCCAGAAAACTTATCCAACTGCCTGCAGTCTCCCATTTCAAGGTAGCTGGAAAAGCTAAATGCTGAATAAAGTAATTTGATCCACATCCCATGCATTTTAAAAAAGAATAGAAAAGAATGGACACCTATGAGTGTTTGCTAATTTTTATTTCCTAAAATACTGAAAGTTAGAACAACTTCCTCCCTTCACCTGCCTTCATGGTCTCTTTTAGTTTAAGACACACAAAAGCATTCCCCCAGCACTGAGCAAGAAGAAATTCATGTTCATGGATAGAAGCTGTCTAAATGTTTTTTTTTAAAAAAACATAGAAATATTGTAACACATTCCAAATTAAAGAAAAAGGTAAAAAAAAATTATAAAAGCACTGTAAATTTAGAAGTGGAATCTTCTTGTCCTTTTCAATTGCTTTCTACCTCTCCCTTTCTAGGATCACACGATGGCAATCATATGAGCCAACTTCGCAGTCTTTGCTGACCTCTTAAGAGAAAACTTAGACTGGACAGACCTATCTAGAAGGGAACAGTTGAAAGAGGTCACAGATTGCAACATCCTCGTTTTTATTACACATTTTTATTTTTATGTCTCATTTTTCAGGTTGGAGACTGATTCTCTCTGAAATCCGAAAGAAGTGAAAGAAAAGTCTATAACCTGTGAAGGGACACAAATCCGGGAAACAGATTTTCAGTGAGATCATTTCATACCTCTTCATGGCTCTAGTTAACACCCACCTAATTTCAAGGACTCTTTACATTTTGAAGAATTGACTGTTGCTAAGTTCTGAATGCTCTCCCTTTCAACTACAGCCTGACAGCCTGCAACGTGCACACACTGCCCTCTGCAACTCCTCCAGCAGAACCTAGGAAAAGCAATTTTACTGCCCTCTTTATTGCTGAACAAAATAACCCAACATAATAAAGGGTTTTACTTAGACTCCTCTAATTTTCTCATTGTTTAGGTACATTCCACATTAAAATGAGTTCAACCCTGCAACAGGGGACTTTCACTACCAGACTGCCAAGGGTTTGGTTTCCACAGGAGCCCAGACTCTTGGAAATCCAGAAGCATTTGTGCAAGGCACCACTGTGTGCAGCCAGACCACACTTAAGACTTTGCAGGTACAAGGGATGCCCACAACATCCTCACGGAGCAGATGATCAAGGCAACTCGACTTGCACAGAGGCCTGGCCAGTAAATCTGACTTCTCCGGGACATCAAAAAGCCATCAGAAAATGTTGTGCTCACCTGAACTGTACTTTTGTTGGGAGGAGGTTCTGTCTTCAGCTCCCAAAGAAGTGAAAAGGCTACACTTCTCAGAGGGCAAGGGAAATCTATCACAGCATGTCTGTGCAAATGCAAGCAGAAAAACAGCAGCCCAAATTGTGTTCACCCACACAAACAAAAAACTCTGTTGCTCTTCCTTCATGCCTAAGATTTGTGTCTAAAGGTAACATTTTGTCCCATAATTATGGAGTCTGAAATACAATATTTTTCTCAGATTCACCTATTACTAATATTTTCTATATCAATTATTCTGCACTACCACTAAGATCTTACATTCCTGCAGTTAAAGTAGTGATCCCATGAACAACTATGACTTCCGTCTAACAATACCAAAATTTTTGACAGGTTTTAAGTCCAACATGACAACCAAAAAATTCACCTGAAATCTGCTTAAATGAGAGCACCACAGAGGAGGACAAAGCTTGCTCTTTTCTTTCTTTCTCTTTTTTCCTTCTTTCCTTCTTTTACTTTTTAAATACCTGGTGAAACTTCTGATATCTTTGCTCAAGGTTCTTACCCACTTATAGACATAATTATTTTTTTTTAGGAGTAGGCTTATTTTTAGCATCTCCTTGAACCTTGAAGATAAATGTAGCAATAATTACAGTCCCTTGAAATATTTTATTACTTGAGATATTTTCATATCATTCATACAAAAGGTTATTTCTCAGAGGAAAAAAAAATAATTTCTTGGTGCCAAAGAAAATGTATGCAAGGCTTAAATTCTGATTTAAGTTTGATGGCTGAAGAAAAAGCTCTTTGGGAATTTAAACAGCAAAATTAATCTACCTCCCACTATTGTCTGAACAATCAAAAAAGTGTTCAAATCTGAGAACAGGACTTTTAAAATTATTTCCACTTTTTTATATGCAACATTATCTTCTACCATATCAGCAAACAAAATGGTGTCTTGGAACAGATACTTTAAGGTCAGGGTGACTGTCAGAAGATGCTGATGCACCTTGAATTGAAAATAGAAAATAAAACCCACTATTTATATTTTTCTTCGTCCAATACCTAGAAAACTTGGCACTGACTTAGACTGAGATGAATGTTGAGAAATTAACTTGGTAGAAATCCCAAGTAATTCCAGATCCATGCTTTTTTGGCAGGGACACTGTGATCCTGTACCCATCCAGGTGTTTGAAAAGTACTAATGTCCATTCACTCAAATTCTTTAGCCAAATGTCTCTGAAGAATAATTCATCATATACACCTTCAGAAAAGAGGTTTACAATAACATTCAGAAAGCAGCTTACAAGTCTGGTGTTTGTCAAAGCAAAATTGTGCTGCATTCAATTCTGCTGAAAAATTTGTGAGAAGGTGTGGATCTTTATGAAGGCCCTGAAAATGTCTGTAAAAAACAGCAGTTTTTATAGCACTTTGTGACTGATCATTTAAATACTGATTAAAATAAAGGATTCCCATGCTGTTCCCATGGAAGTCAATGGTAGCTGACCTCATGACAGAGGTGCTCAAACTACAAGGCGTGATTCTATTACAACTGTATGGGAACTAAGGCATCATTATTCTTTCCCTCTTTCTGATCACACAGAAGAGCCTTCTAATAGAACATTTGTAAAAGAAAGCATATTTCCAGGATGAGGTCCTGAGATGACTTCACGAGAATTTATCTCAAGCTTCAGAGATGTGATAATTCAGTGATCAAAGGTGCCGAGAGCACAGATATCTTACTGAAGGAGACCAACTAAAAGACCATGGCTTGAATAAGGACTGGAAAGAGACACCTAAGACTGAATATTTAAAGCCCAGATTAGCTGAAGTTGCTAAAAATATTTTCAGTATTTCAGTGAGTTGTGAACTTCAGCCTAAAATTAAAAAAAAATCCATCTTATCACCAAAGAACAATATGAAATTACAACTAAAAACACAACTTACAGACACCTTTTATTTGGGTTAATTTTGTCTCATCCCCATCTCACTGTGACTCCTCCAAGCCATATTCCCTGTTTTGAGCCTTGACCCTACAAAGGGATGAATTTCCCTGCCCTGCAGGGTGCAGGCCGCTTGGAGTAGCCCCAAGAACCCCAAGAAGGGGAAAGGAAAGCACAGGCTCCTCACCAGAGACACCACCTGTAACTCATACAAGCTTAAACTGCCATCAAGTTAAACGCAACACCTGAGGTGGGGAGAGAATACTAAACCTCCCTCTGACCTCTGGCAGATGCAATCCCCAGCCACGGAGAGATTCCTGGCTGTGAGAAGCTGAGGATTCCCAGACACTTCCAATGGGCAAATCCATAGAGCTGAGAGAGACACACAACACACAGTGCAGCCATCTCCTGAGTGAGCCCACTCTGCGTCACTGTGCTCTGCAGTCAGCACTGAAACCAGTCAAGGCTTAAGGGCTCATCACAAATGCTGAGCACCCCAGGGAGCCTCCAGCAACTGGCAGGGTCTGGCCTCCACCCTCCTCCTCTCTGGCAGAAATAAAAATTAAAAAAAAAAAAAAAGCAGGAAGGCAATTTACGAGGAGCATTTTATCTGAGTTGAAGTTGGAACGGGCTGTAAACTCCCATGGGACATCTAGGTTTACACACTTCAGATGAAACCATAAATTGAATATTAAACACACATTTTTATCAAATCATATTTCTCCCAGAGAAGGCTGAGGACTGCCTGTTTATTTTTTTAATCTGATTCACTATGTTTACAAGTGGTAGGAAAGCTGGTTATATCAGCCACTCTATCTTTTTAGCTCTATTTGAATGTCTTTGATTTTGTTTTTCTAACACTGCTAAGAAAACTATAATGTAAAAAAAGAAATAAAATCTATAATCTGTGAAAAAGCACTCTGAAATCCATCAACCAAGTTGTATCCATAATTGCTTCCCTGGCTTATCAAAAAAAGGCTCATTTGCATTATCTGTTATCTTTAGATACCCATCCTGGTCTATAAACAGAGTTATCAATCCCGTTCAGAGGCCAGTCCACAAATTGAAGCTTTCTATAGAGGGAATTAGCTATAAACAAGCCTGAGGCAATTTTCTTTGACAGCCAATGGTAAACCATAGGAAGTAACTTCAATAGTGATTTACAGTTCTTCTCTGGTTTCCATCCAACTTTTCCTTCTTGTGCTTCTGTTCCATCCAAAAAGGAATTTTTCAGATGTTCTAATTTCCCATTCAAGATGCAATCAATCCCAAGTCTAGGTGTGTCTAATCCAATTTTTACGGTATGTTCATGGGCCAGCACCACAGAAAAAGAACTCTCTTTTTATTTTCTTTCAATTGCCTCTGCTGCAATCACAAGACTTGTCATCTCCTGGTGTGAAATGCACAACAGCAAAAGAAAGAGCGAAGGAGATTTCAGGGAGAGAGAGAGGGAACACCAACCTACTAAAAAGAAAAGGGGAAAGAGATACACAGAAATAACACTGACATTTTTTTATAACCCTACATACTGAAAACTTGCATATAACAGAACAATTACTTAACTCAAACTTCTTAAAGTCTGTGTGGAGTTTTTAAGTCCTCATTCAAATCACAATACACCGTTAGAAGCAGGAAATTTAGGAAAGGACTCCAGCTTCACACCACCCATCCTCCTCATCTATACCACAGTCAAGTCAGATTCAAGTCCTGTACTGCTTGCTCATGCACACCACTCTTCAGCAGACAAGTAAACCCCATTGTCCAGCCTCCCACACCACTGAGGGTCAGAGGACTGCTACTTTTTACAAATGAAAGATCTTTTCTCTTAGCAGCTTAATATACATTTTGCCTAGCTCTGACCTTCTGAAAAAGAAACCTGAGGATTTAAAATATTTATTTTTCATCCTCTAATTAAAAAATATTTCTAAGGCACTGACATGCACAGTACATCTAACTTGCACCTCAGGAACAGAAAAGAAGTAACAAGCATGATTCCTCTCTGGGTAAAGTATAGCAAATGAAAGTAAAGCAGCCAAAAACCAAGTGTAAAAGAGACCTATATGGATTTAAATCTCTGAGAGAAGTGGGAAAAGAACAGAGAAGAATTACACCCAGGACTTCAGCAATTAATAAACAGTCCCTGTGTCAACACAGACCAATAAAAAATCTTTCCTTTTATATTAAAGGAAAATATATTTGTATCTCAGACTATAGAGCTTGAACACTTTCCTCTTCCTTTTCTCTATATGTGCATTTACCTGTGGGACGTATATACGTGTATATATATATATACAAGCACAGTTATTTTTCTCTTGACTGAAAGCTACCCTAATGGGTAGGCATGAATGGATTTGAAGTGATAAGGTAAAGGAAGACATGCAAAATACTCCAGAACTTCTGTTCCTAATCAATCACCACAGATCAGTGACATCATTCAAGCCTTTGATCAGAGCTCCCCTTTCAAGCTTAAAAAGGGGTATAGATTGACCCACACCAGTGGAGGGACTGAAGAAACACCTAGGATACAATTCACAGTGAAATATGAGAAGTCACTGGCATCCCTCTTCAGAAAAACTATCCCTTCCCACCTTCCTCAAGGAATACAGCATACATTCCAGAGCACAAACAACAGACTTATCTCTTTCCCCAATAATTAGAAAACAGCCATGAAAACAACATATCACAAAATCCTTTCAGATTTTATTTTTGAAGCTTGCACATACACTTTGTCCTGAGCAGGCGGTTTATTACATTTGCTTGCATGTTAAAATCTCCTCAAGTCCATAAACTCAAAAAGATAAGAAAAAAGAAAAAAGAAAAATGAAAGGGGAAAAAAATAAAACTCCCCTTATTTTTCAAGAATATCTGAGCAGTTTTAAGAAATAAAGGCTGATATCCATTTTTAGAGAAGAAATAATTTTCAGGGGAACCAGCATCACGGCAAGCATTCAATAAATTTAGCACCAGCCTTTGTCCACATCAGGGCATTCAGAGAGCCTGGATCACTAATCCCACTTCAGCTAAAATTGAGCTCCATTGTTTCTCCTTTCATCTGAGTTTCCATGGCACTTACTAGGACTTAAGTGTTATTTACTTAGTGCAGTTTGTTAAAAACAACAACAACAAAAAAAGTACTTCTTAACATGAGCATCAGATTTGTTTTACTTTCAATAACCTCAAGGCAGAGTCAACATTTTACAGTCTCGGAGATTTCTTCCATGTAAAAAATCTTCAAGAAAAGCAAAGTTGAACACAGACCTGAAAACATCCACTTGACTGTTTTCGTTTGTTTTTTTCCCCATCTGTATTTTTAAAAATCTAATTGAGCTTCCTGAACTGCAGCAAAAATGTAGTTTATTATCTCCCTCATCAGGTGATCAATGATTTCATTAATAAGACAGATAACAAAACTGTCATATCATCGACACAGTTATGAAAGATGATCCTGGCTTCTTGCTCCATTTTCCAAGGTCTGGGATTCTCTGTGGCAGCTCTGAGTCCATTCAATATTTTCCACAGACAGAGAAAAGTGAAAATCCATTTTGAAACCAATTTCAATTAGGATCCAGAAGCTGTTATCACAGGTGTCGCAGAATGGGCCCGTAAGTGGAAATGTCGCCTATCCATTCTGAAATGAAACCTTATCAGGGGCTACGAAGATGGCTGTGGACAGCCTATCTGTAAATTACTTTTCGTCCTGTGTTAACTCAACCCTAGTTCTGTCATATGGAATTCTTTCCAGCCCCTCGTAATAATCTAATGACTAACCAGGCTCTGTACCAAAACGGCTTTTATTTTGCTCGGGCTTCCCCCGCCGAACAAACAGGGCTGCAAATGCAAATAACCAGAGGCGGCCAGGCGAGCCGACGTATTTAGTAATATCATTTAAAGCTCTCATAGTTTATTACAGGGAAGTAATGGGCTTGCATTCTGAAGCTTGTCTCCACCCATTGCATTCCTGGTGATTTTTCAATTGCAAACTCCAAGGCCCAGTTATTTCATTAATTCAGCACCCAAGTAGTGAGGCTTTTCTCTCACATCTTTCAGTCTCCTTTTAGCAAATTATCCCATGACGGAGGATTTATTCAGTCAAAGACCTCGGACTTTGAGAGGCAACAAAAGAATCAAGAGACTTTCTGGTCCACCTGCCTGGCGAATGATGAGGCAGGGTAAAGCCTCCCCTAGAGAAACCAATCAAACCATTGTGTGGCACAGTCAGACCTTTTCAACTGTCAAGCCAGGAGAGCAGGAAAAGAGATGAAAGAACTCAGGATGAAGCTACCATTTACAGAACCATGTGGGAATGGTCTCCGAAGATTTAATAATTGGGATGGAACTCAACTTTCTGAAAACTAAAAGAAAGGGGGGGCGGGGGGAGGAAAGGAAAGAAAAGAAAAGAGAGAGAAGAAAAAGGAGAGAGAAGAAAAAGGAGAGAAAAGTGAGAGACCAGGAGGAGGGGAAAACACTGCTGGTCAGGCCCAGAAGGAACTTTTCCACACATAAAACCCTCTGTTGTTATGTATGAACCCCTGCATTGGAAAAGATGAGAAAAGCAAGCACAGGACAGGGGCACAGAGAGAGCACATGGTCTACAATACTAACTTCAGTTTCAGCAATTTATCATCCCATCTTAGGAAAAACTGCATCAGTACAAACCTGTTCTATTTAACAGAACAAAAAAATCCCCTTAGTTTAGAACATCTGTGTGTATTTTCAAGCCATTGCATTTGTGGGACTTAAGTTTCCACTTGGCTGCACGTGGAACATGCAGGAAAAGTCGTACTAAATCAATGGAAAACAGCGTATTTTAAGTGGCTGGCATGTGCAAAGAATGTGCTCCTGTTTAGCAAGACTCCAGTTGACTGCAGGCACAAGGTGAGGACCCGCTTTTTGGTAATCTGACACTTAACGCCTTACAAGCCGAATTTTAAAATTACCTGCACAAAACCCAGTGTTTCTGTATACTTCTCTTTTTCAATATGCCTCTGCACACTTTAAGTATGCATTCATCAGTAGGTCCAGATCACACTTACAAGCAAATCTTTTTTTCTGAATTGCCAGCCTTATGAGCAAAAGTAGAATCTGCAAATTAAATTGTGAGCATTTGCAGTATACATCAAAGGCAAACACTTTTAATAGGAAATAACACAGCACTAAAAATGCATCTCATTTCCTTTTAGTTGGGATGTCAAAAGAATGTACCTCCCTCCCCTTCCACTCTCACTCCAAAATAATGAGATATGGCTTGGAAAGAATACAGAAAATGTAGTTTTAATACGGCATCTTCTTTACATAATCAGACTATAGCTCACTTCTCCCACTTATTGGCATATGTATTTTGTAATAATTTCTAACTAAGCAAAAGCCGAAGTTTTGATTCCTCTGTAAAAGAAGAAAAAAAAGAAAGGGAGGGAAGTAAATAGAAACATACAGACCAGGGATATAATTAAATGCAACACTGATGCATGATTATTTCCTTTTAACTGGAAACATATATGAAATAGAAAACATCTATTTTGTATCTGAAGATTGAAAAGACGAATGCCATTTGAAAACTTGGAAAGTAATTTAATTACTTCAACTGCCTTAATTTACAGTTCAGATAATAACGCCAAATACTGTGCCTGCCAGAAGGGTTGCCTAGCTTTGAGTCAATTAGAAGGATATTTAAAAATTCTTTTTTATTTACTTTAAAAAGATGGTTTCCTCTGCATAGCTCCTTCACTTGCAGGTTCTCTTTTTTGGGACCCAGGATCCAGAAGTTTTCTTCCTTAATTTTTGAACTGCCCTTCCAATCCTCGCAAGCAGCCTGGCACCCATTTGTTTGTTGACACCTATTTCTAGCAGATGGGAGGAAGATGCTACCACTTGGAGCAGCAGTGCTGCTGCCACACAGCCTCCCCACTTCAGTGGCACGGGCTGGCACAGCAGTGCCAAGTCTTCAGGAGGCCCATTCTCTTTGAGGGTATCCTCCCCTGAGACCAGTACTTGATGGCAGTGAGTTAACCTTTCTTGGAAGGCTAACAACATCACTGAAGTTTCAGCTGCCAGCAGCCTATTTTCTTCTAAAAATCAAACCTCTTGGTTGCTTTCTCCTCACCAGTACTGTGGGCTGTAATGGCTGATTTTTTTGAGTTCTGACTGACACTAGGCTCCCGCAAAGCACAAGATACAGAGCATGGTACCACCATCATACTGCAGAGACATTGTTTAAATCCTTTTATTATTATCACTTCTGTATCAAAACCCAAGTACAATTTTAATATGGCTGCTTGGGTGTTTTAGGGTTGAGTCATTGTTCTTGTTTGTTTTCCAGGAAAAAAAATCCCCAGTGTAAAATTTCCTAAATTTAACCTCCACCTTGAACAGGTGGCAAGCTTCTGCTGCTAACTAATGTTTTCTCCTGATTCCACCTCGTGTTATCCAGCAGGATGTTAAGTCATTACTTACTGATTACAGTGATTGCAGGGATAAGCCACTCAATCATCTCTTTCTGGAACTTGCAAAGGAATACAGGAGGATTGACATTTAATATCCCTTATGCCATTAACCACTGCAGGGAGGGGAGAGAAGGGGGGGGAAAAACGAGGGAAATCTCAGCAGAATTAATGAAGCAATACTGTATTGCACTTGCAGATTACTGGGTCTAGAGTGGGGTAAGTGTAGGGCTGGCTCACTGAGGAACAACACTAGAAAATAATATCAGGCAGAATGAGTTATTACAGTATTACAGTATCAAGTTATAAGCCATAACTTGATGACTGAAATTTTATCAGTAAGCATAAAGGACCATGGGTGCATTACTCCAAAAGATCATGTATTTAATCAGCTACTCACATCAGATTACAATACACCAAGACATGCAATCCCCATTTAATTACAACCTCCAATACTTTCATTTCCAATACTTCCAAGCATCAGGGTAGCCTATTCTCCCCTAGAAAAAGTACCTTCTTTTAAGTTTATCCTCCTTCAACCTGGCCACAAATATTAGAACAGAAGAGTATAAAAAAATCTTACAATCTTACAAGGCCTTTGCCCTTACTTTTCTGGCCTACCAGATGTGGCCAGTGTACCCTTAACTTTCATGCTGCTCTACACCACTTGTAGATAGGGATTACTTGAAGTATGTCTCCCTGAAAAAGAAATTTGTCAGAAAAACACATACACTGAAGTTATCATTTCCAGCATCTAAAACTACAGGATGTTGTTTTCTCCTTGACCTGAAAATGAGAAGTGAAGAGGGCCCTTCCATTCCCCTTTGATTTCAGGGGAAGAGGATGGCACCTCCTGATCACTTTGTAGAATCAGGTCTCATATAATCAATTCAGGGCTCAATTTACAAGTCACTAAAATAGTACAGGCAATGTTTCTTGATACCTAACAACCTCTTTTGAACCCTCACCTCTCAACAGGACCCTGAGCACACCAGTCCAACAAGGGGGCCAAGAATGGGTATTATGATTAACACCTATTTTATGGTGAGGCTTGAAAGCTAGCAGCAGGACAAGCAACCAACTGAATGTTTAAACAGGAAATGTGATTCTTACAGGGTTGCAGACTGCTGAATACTTCCTTCAATCAACCCTAAAAGTACTAGGAAGAAGGGGGGAAAAAAAAAGACCTAGATGAAGCTGGCTCTTCTTCTGAAAGAATCAAAGTGGGCGCATGAACTTCCTCTCATTTATTCATCTATCAAGCTTGGTTTTAAGTTACATCATCATTAAGATAATAATTTCTGCTTTCTATCACTTTAAAGTATGTTCTCAATAACTATCTGATTCTGATAAAAGTAGTCAAGTCCACAACCTACATACGTTTATAATTAGCTTTTTTTAAGGCAGAGTAATAGGTTAATAAGAAATATCAGATTACACTGGAACAAGCTCATGGGTCAAAAACTAGACAAAACATATCAAAATGAAGTGCATGCCTGTCAGACGCTGAAGGAGTTCCTATACAATAACTGCATTGTTTTAATGCAACATTAAAAACATTAGTTTTGAGCCAAAATGTCCAAAAGAGGAAAGCATTCAAGTAACCAACAAAATTCACAAGCCAAACAGTAAATAAATCAGGTTTGAATACAGCATCGCAATTTCCTAAGGTACTCCAAGCAATGTTGTGAAGAGCTGTCTTGCCTTGTACAAATATCAGTTCAGTCCTTACAGAAATTCCCTTTACTTTTCTGAAATTAAGGCAAAAAAATTAATTATACCTATAGTACAGATTAAGTGAAAAAAACAAATGGCATTGAGCTGAGGGCTGTGTAAAGTCAGCATGGGGTTTTTTAAACAATACCTCTAAGGAAGCACACTAACAATAAATCCAATTCACCTACAAAACAGAACGCAGTGTCAAAGCAGCCAGCCTGGTAAAGCATTAAAGCCACCACCTAATTGTAAGCATGCAAATACCCACATTATTAGGGCAAACAGAACTAGTCCAATGGCTAAAGCAAGGCATTTGCTTAAGTTCACCAGACTGGAGTTCATGACTTTACTGCAATGCTTGGGAAGACTGGCAACTCCTGGTGCCAGGGCAGCAAGCGGGCACTGCACCAGTGCAGGCAGCACAGCTGCACAGGAAGGGCAGCACAGCTGCACAAGGCAGAGCATGGCAGCAAGGAGTTTTCTGCTCAAGCACTGCAGCACTCAGCCTGACATAGACTTGGCGTGCTGCTGGTCTCAGACAGCTTGTCCACCAGGCTGCGAGGCACAGGGGCCAAGGAGCAGCATGGAGGAGCAGTCAAGAACAAGCCTTCACATAGGCATGCACCAAGACAAGTCACTGGGCAGACTCCTGCAACATTTCCAGCATTGACCTGATGATTTTTTCCTAACCCTGGAATTACTTGAAATTACGGGAGGTACTGTATTATCCACCAGAGGTCTAGCAAGGCCAGTTATGTGACCTGCAACACCAAAGGCTCTCCAATGGGAGCACAGAATGAATGTTAATGAGTTTATCAATGGATACCACCCATAAGAAAGCCATTATTTACACAACTTGCTAGAAACCTGTGTGTGCATGCAGCAACCTTCAGAACTACCTAAATCCATGCTCCGACATGGTAAGGAACACGGTGCTTTGTTTCCAGAAAAGTGGCACAATGTGCATATGAGAAGACAAGACCCAACAACACAGGCCCCATGTTAGCGAGGTGGTCCAGGGCACTGGCCTCTACTCCAGTGTAACATGAGTGGCACAACCATGACATAAACGTCATTTACTTGTTGTTATTACCTTGCTAAAGTGGATCAGCCTGAGGTTATCAAATCACACCATACAAAAAACTAATTACTTTATGCGCTAGCACAAACTTTCTTATTCATACAGCCTTTTGTGAATTAACATCTCCATTAGCGGTTTTTCTTTAGCAGTTTTTCTCCCCTTGAATATTAGCCTAGCAGTAAATATAGCAATCAAACAAAGGATGAAAAGGAACAACTTGCAAAGGAATGCATCCTAGTAAACTGCATGCAGTTCGTTTGAGATACACAAAATGAAACACAAAAGAAGAAAAAAATCAAAAGCTTGCAAAAATGAATTCAAAACAAAGCAAGAGTGGTTCCACTGGGAATTAAAGTGCACCAAAGATTTTTCTTATTGCATTTCCTTATTACATTGTAGTTATTACTACAGTAACTATTATAGTAGTATTTGTAGTAGTAGTCGTAGTATATAGCAGTACATACGTAGTTATCACTACTACTACTACTATTGTGATTTCTTTTTTTAATTGTTTGCTCACATGTATTTTAAAAGCAGTTTTAATTTGCTCCAGTACATGTTTTGTCCTGGAGCAAATTTTAATGGCTTAGTTATAAATCCTGAAATTTAGGGGTTTATAATGGAAATAAATGCTGGCAGGTCTGTATCTAACATATTGCAAGCATCTCTGCAATACAGAGTTTGTACTCAGATGAGTGCAGCAGGAATCTTTATGGCACTAAGTAATGACAGGAACTCAGCAGAAGTGGCTAATGTGTAAACTGTGGCCCATGCCTGCTCAGTGCTCGAGACTATGGGCCCACCAGTACCTTCCAAAGGGCACCCTTAGTCTGGGCCTCAGAACTTCTACTGCATTGTTCAGGTTAACATGTGAGCTTCCTTTCCAGGTCACCTTTCCCATTTTCTTTCCCTTGCATCTAGATTTTCACCAGACTCTTCAATACACAGTCTGCACAACATATGATTTAAAAGTCAATACACAATAGACATATTAACATAGATCCTGCTCCTGGGTGTGTCACTTACTCCTGGGAGCTGTTGAAATAATAGCATTTTCTTTGTTTTTTCATGACTGTATGCTTTGCATAAAAGCTATAACTAGCAGCTTCCCATATGTTTGTGATCCAAGTTCTGACTCTTTCAGAAGACAGCAGAGCTACTGAGAAAATACTAGACTGTGCATCACACCTCAGACAGGTTTCAATAGAACTTTACCCAGCAAACTTTGTTAATTCATGAGTTGTCCAGAAGGACAGAAGCACTGATATTAGACATAACTATGAGGTGACATTGGTATGATAGGCAGATGTTGCTCTGCAATGACATCAGTCTTCTGAGAAGAATAGCACGGATCATTCTGTCCTTTTGTTATTTTTAAGGGTACCTTACCTTGTTTCACAGAGCATTCAAATGCAAATCACAACATTTAACATTACCACAGGCCTTTACAAAAAAAAGAGGCACTGAATCGACAAAAGCTGCATGTTTTGTAGGAGTGGTGTCTTATGCAACTGATGATGTCCCTGTAGTAATATTCATCCCAACATTAAAGAACAAAAGATGCAAATGTGATGCAAGCTCCAGCTTTCAGGCAAATTGTCCCTGTAACCAAAATTTATTATCATGACAATCACATCTTCGAGAAGCAAAACTTTTAAAACAATGCAAGAGTTACATTTAAGTTCCTTAGTTTTAGTTTAGACTTACATTTAAGTTCCTAAAGTTTTAGTACTAGTATTTGTTTTGGTAGATGCTCCACGAGGTCTAGACTAAGAGAAAATTTTTCATATCAAAGAAGGAATCGCATTTTTTATCCCTTTGAAGCCCAGCTCTACATGTCTGGAAAGCCATTGTGTCTCTGCTATGCATGAAGGTAGATTAGAAACCCAAACCTTGATGATTTCCTTAAATACAAAGACCAACAAGGCTAATACAAAGACTAACTTACCCTCTGAAAGCAAAGTTAACTGTCATTGTCTTAAGAAAAGGAAGCCTTGGGCCCCATGATGTGTACTACATTAGCAACTCCTTCCATTAGCAGGAGATAATTACGGTGACACAACTTTATAGTAATTCATTAGACTTTAAGTCTTTCCAGCTCTTGGGAGTTTGATGACCCTGCCATGCAGTAATACTCCCCATAGGTAAAGCATGTAGTTAAGAACTAATACTACCATTTAAGAAAGAAAATTACTTGACCACACGGTAGATCAGTGCCAGAATGAGGCAAAAACATCTTGAAGGCTTTAATTTTAGCCCTCTAAATCTAAATGTTTACCAATAACATTCAAGCTAGCCCAAACAGTCAGAGACAAATGTTTGAGTACAAACCCCTGACACATCAAAGAATACGCAGATGTGTTTAGCTGTGCATCTGTTTGAAAAGTTGGGCCAATGTGGAAAATCCTATTATCGATTTTAAAAAAAATACAATGGGGACCTCTTTAGCTAATGTGAACCACTGTAATTCAATTGACAGCAACGGATCTGTGCTGACTTACACCAGCTGAGGATCTAATTTCATATGCCTTAAAAAACTGATGCAACCTTTTCCACAGCAGCTCAAGAGTTTTTATACTCTCATGAGGACCAATTCCATCTAATAGGTCAGCAGGTGTTGAGTTTGCTTTGAATCTGAAGTCCAGTCACTCAGAAGGATACTGGGATATGTGCCATCTTATTTTTACTGACCCATGGAGATTCCCCTCTAGTAGGGCTGTAGGATTTATGTATTTTCTCCTGTAGTCTAGTGGGATATAACCTGTTTCTTCGAGAAAGCAGAAACCTTTATTCAGGATATCAAAGTGAGAACCTGACCTGGACCACAAGCCCAGATAAGTGAACATGATGAAAGCAGGAAGCGTGAACAGAAAATATTTTGCCAGAAAATACACCAGGATCACAAAATATACAGAAAGGAATTTTCTGGTTTTAGACATTACTAGACTAATTTGTACAAAAACAGCAGTTAATCTCCAACTATCCAAAATCCATAGGTCTAAATTCTGCCCAAACCACTTCAAGCAATTTTCTTTCCTAATGCAACAGGAGCTTTGCTTTAGTAGGAACCAATATGCTCAGCCCTCTTACACCAAACAATGAAAAGGTCTAGGGCTAGGATTAGCTTACACTCTTCTGAGAGGCAGGGAATATGCAAAATTATCAACCGAGATATAATCTCCGGGGAAAATTAAGCAAACTACTCCAGTTTTGCAAATCTACAAGCCGTACATTCACAACTTTGATATGAATCCACCAGAGGATACACACTTAGCTTGATGTTTTGTTCCGGGCATTAAGGAATTTTGGGGAGGTGGGACAGCCCTTTGTAAGAAGGAAGTCTATTTGTAAAAGGAAAGACAAAAAAAACCTCCTGCTCTGCCGTTAATTTCGACAGACCTACTTCTGTCTCTATAGTAATAACTAATTACTTAACCAGTGTAAGAGATTTCAATGACCAAATGCAAAGCACCTGCAGGCCCTGCCAGGCTAATCAAGACAATTTCCAAAACGCCCAAACCAGGAACTTCCTATAATAAATAACTTAGCACATTTACATCTCGAATTAAAACATCTGGAAGAAAGAGACTGTGCCTGATGCCAAAACAGGCCTTATTGTATCCTACCACTTTCCTTCTCCACCACCACCCCTCCTCCATTCGCTTTCTTTAGCCTTTCTGTAGAACAAACACTGATCCAGGTGCAAATGCTCAATTCACAAGGAATGCAGTGAACATAAAATTACTGTAGGTTTGGCTGCTAGTAAATCCCTGCTGTTACTCACCATTGGAAGTTGTGCTGGAGGCAACAGCTTTCTCACTGACATCTGTTCGACTGGGGCATTTCACAACGGAATTCTCCACTTTTTTCTTCTCAGTTGTGGTAGAGCTATGGGACTGCGCCTCCATGATGACTTCTCATTACTTCAGCTCTCCTTGCACTAATACCTGAATGAAACAAGAGAGTCATCAACTCTAAAGACTGTTTGAAAGCTTAGCCCAAATCTTCTCACTCCTCTCACCTGAAGAAGAGCCTGAAGCACAACTGAATTAGCAGTTCACAGTTCTGTAAGCTCATCAAATCATGTCTGCATGCATGAATTCCTGAGGAATTTAAAGAAATACTAACACCAAAACTAGGCATGCTTGCCTTTAAAGAGAATCAGCATCACAAACCACCATGCTGTTTGATGGGTAGGTCCATTTTTTTCAATTCTGTGGGGTTTTAATGGATCCAAGGGAAAAAAAGGCCAGTATTTTTCTCTTATGCTCAGAGCACTTTGGAACAAGTCAAAAAAAAAAAAAAAAATCAAGACAGACCTTCATGTTGACTTTAGTAGCCAAATATTTAAATTTCAACATTGATGGTGTTGGAACACACCGCAGCAGGAATTATCCTATCTCTACACCTTGTTACTCATGTAAACATCTCTCGCTTTGTTTCTTCAGAAATCTAACTCAAACAAAATGCTATTGGTGAAACACCCCGAAAACCACAGGGAAAGACAAATATTACTGCTGGTGGCAGATAATGAGATCACTTTCTTCTGCATGAAAATGCTGGAAATAGAAAGCTCTGGAGATGTGTGTATACGGTTATTTTGCTTTTCCTGGATGTTCGCAGTGTCATCTCCAGCAATACATTCATTTCATACCCCACCAATAATTTCTCCCTCTTCTCAGGTATTTTACATTCCTGATGGAAACACAAGAAGCCCAAAAACTTCCAAAAGGGTATCACTGCTTGCGCAGCAGTGCAGGCACACCAGGCCCCAAGACTGCAGGGATCTGAGGCTGTGAAGGACACAAACGTTACACACTAGTCTGCAGCTTAACTTGATGCACACCTATGTCCAAAGTAAGCTTTACACAAATCATCAATATTCAGCACAAATCATGCTTAGAACCAAATACCTTCATATTTTTGTAGTACAAACACGAATCCATGCAACAAGAACAAAAAATAATAATTAGTTTTCTGCTCTGAGCAACACTGCTTGGTAGTCAAATGGGTCTAAAATGAAGAAAGTCGCACTCTTCTAGGACACCATTTAAATTCTTTTTTAAAGGCTTCAAAATGCCACAAGTATAATGAGGTGCAATTATATTAGTATTCTGTTTCCCAAATTCTGACAGTGTAAAAAAAAAAACAACCACAAAATTAAAAAAAAAAAAAAAAGGCTACAAAGCCATTTCAACACAAACACAGCTGTCTAGTAAACCTTCCCCTTCCCACCTTCCTAGTAGGAGCTGTTTTTAATAGTACAATGAAGCACTCCAAAGCTTCACTGTTATACAGCAGGGATCAAAGTAGAGCCCAATCACTAAATGAATCATTATTTAGCTAGGCAGCAGAGCCAAGGAACTGGGCTAGATATCAGAGACTCACTGCCACTGACCTACTGGATAAGCTTTGGCAAGGTATTTTTCTTCCCTTGAGTTTCTTACTTGTCAAAAAAAGGAATAACAAAGCTCTGCCTGCCACAGAAGAGGACTTCTACGACTATTCTCAAGATCTACCTGTGAAAATGCTATAAATATTATTGTGATCTGTGAAGCAACTTCCTACCAGAATGCTAAGGGGAATGTCAGGTATCTTCAGCGAGTAGGAGAGATCTAACAATACTCAACTTGCAACAGCCCTGATTTTTACCCAGCAATGCACAAGCCTCCTTGAGAAGAGATCTCACATGAGCTTTCTACAGAAGCACCTTTCCAAATGTCTCATATGCCTTCTCTCTCCTTCTCTTTGCACATCTCATGCAAGGGCATCCCTAGTTTAGTCAGTTAGCTCAAATACCCTGCTTTTCAGTCTCCTGCATTAGTAGAGAGGGGGGAGGCTGGCACTGCTGCCAAACTGTTCACCCCACACAGAGAGGAACATGTTTGTTTTCTCTATACAGCCCTGGCCACATAAACACCAAAACCTCCAACCACTGTATGAGCGAGTCCTTCAATGTACCCTATCCTCTGACTAACCACCTCTGAGTTGTTTAACATACTCTCAAATTAGTGATTTTTTATGCAGTTCTGAAGGAACTAAAAAAGCTATACATCTTCAGTTGTGGTTATTTTTCCTCCATTGTCTTCTGAGGGCCAAGACTGTTATTGAAGCGGCATCTTCATTTACATCAAAGAGTATGACTTTGAAAACTTGGAAGACAAAGCTGCAGAACTCGTCCCCCTTTTTGTTTGGTCCTTGGTTCACAGGCGTCTTGATTTTGACTTCAAGTCATGAAAGGAAGAAATGATACTCCCTATTCAACTAGAAAGGAAGAAGGCATATACTCTGCCTCCACAAGGCCAGTGGAGTGGCATGAAACATTTTGGAACAGGTTGTGAAAATTATGACAAGAATCTAAAGTGGTTCCGCAGCCTCCTGCCATACAGATGTCTATGCAGGCATGTGCAAGAAGCCTTCACTTATCTCCACCTCCTCCACTTATCTCCACCTCCTTCCTCTCTCCATCATGACAGGACCTCCATTACAAACTGACCCTACCACTTCTCAGAAAAGGAAGGTAATGCAGGTACTTTACAGAGCTATGATGGCCTAAATCTCATAAAAAGTATTTTTGGGTCATCTGCAATTCAAAAGCAACATGTGGCTGGTCAGACTGACATCATCCATTCTCTTGGCTACTTTATTTCTTTCCCAAGCAGCCTGCCAACAAGATCCTTCTGGTGCTTTGGGGTCATCTTCTCTACCAGAAGAAAGAATAGCAGACATAATTCCATATTCTCCATCACTCTCTATCGCTTCTCTGTTTTATGCTAGCTGGTGTGGACGACAATACAGAACAGAGGCCTAAAGCAGCACTTAAGTTTTTGGAGAGAAAATTGCAGAATTGGCCAAGACCTATAATATAAACATCTGCTCTTGGTACCTGTTTCAGTTGATGTCTACTTAGTCTATATTCAGATGGGTGCTTTTATTCACATCAGCATGAAAGAGGGAACATCACTAAAGTAAACTTTCTTACTCAGCTCTGCACCCTGCACCATAAGCCAATGGCTCCAGCGCTGCAGGCCTTTCCTCCTGTGCCTCCCTTCCTCTGCTCCCAACCCACACACAAGTGGCACAGAGACCTGCAAGAATTCCTGAAGATCCAGCAAACCTCCAGTGGTGCATCAACGGTGGTACGTATAGTTGGGAAGGTACAGAAGGCCAGAAGAGATGGCAGGACTAATAATTAGAGGGATGTGTGTTTTGCCAAGCATGCCCCTCAGGGAAGCAGGCATCAGGAGATCAATATGGTACTGAAAAATCTTTTTTTTTTTTCCTGAAGGCTATCTTAAGACTAAGCTGAAAACACAAGCCAGACACATGTCTTCTAGAATCATTCTCCGTAAATTTGGCTGATTTTTCTTTTCTCTCAGAATTTGTACTGAAATATGGGAGCTGCAGTTCCCCAAAAAATAAAGTCCAAGGTTATGTAAAGATTACTTTCCACTGGCTGTTAACCCCTATCAAAAAGCATTCTAAAAATCAGCCAGCCTGACATCATCTCCACATTAAAATACGAAGTGATTTATATTATGGTGTATGTGTCTCTCTCCAGCATGTGGTTCAGTGACTTTCCTGTTCCCACATCCAGGCCTGAGATAATCTGTATCTATACCCAGCAAGGAGCCCCACTTCCAAAAAACATGAAAGTGAGTTTCATCAGCTATGCAAGTGCATATGATTGGCAAGAAAATTCTATAACAATACATGGGCAAAAGCCTTAACTTCCATGGGCAAAAGCCTGAACTCCCATAGGTAAATAGAGGGATAAACATTCCTTCCTGAAAGCAAACATTCATGGCTTTTTCCCATTCAACCATGCTTGAACCTTTTGTAATATCCCTGAAGCCCAAACCCAATGCACAATTAATTCCAGATCCCCATTTTAAACCTAATCCCTCTGAAAACAGTAACCTGCCTGCAGGTGTGTTTCTTCTTTTTAAAATATACATGTAAACCTTCCCCAATTCCATATTATATTGGAGGAATTTTAGGAACAAGCTACTGGAACGAGGAGTTAAATGAGGAAAACTGTCTCACTCTTTTAAAAGTGCGTCAACAAATCACAGTATGTTGGAAATTTATTTTGAACAAAAAAATTCTTTCAAGTAACTTAACATTATGTAATTTCCAGTCCTTATGTACATTGGTTATAAAACTGTGCCTTCCAGTAGTAAAAATGATTATATTAATATACTGGGGAGAAAAATACCCACATCTTTTTGTACATTTACTCACAGTTCAAATTAAACAAAACCAGTGGAGCAGCCCTGTGCTTGGAAGAACAAGAAACTTGATCTTTTCTGAACATCCATTTCAATTTTCCAAGGAATCTTCACTCTGTATCACTTCTCCTCTCTGAACTAGTTTTTAAATCATTTTATTTAAATTGCATACATTTGTGTTAAAGACCAGACCATGCAAATACTTATTGCTAGGAACAGACTCACTGACTACAAGACTGCTTGCTTTTGTCGAACTGCTGAAATATAAGTGTTTAAAATTCTCGATTTGCATTTTAAGACTGGTTTATGTTTCTTGTGAACTTAAACCTTCTGCCTTTCTTTGGTTTGGTTTTTGTTTGGTTTTTTTAAGGAGTATCTTTTAACATGTTGAATTAAAAAAACGAAAAAAAAAAAAAACCAAGTAAAACCTTTCCCTGTTTTACTTGATGCTGCTGTAGTTGTATGCAATTCATTAACAAGTGGTTTGCATCCGCTGAGAAGAGCTGTCTGAAATAGCAGTGTCACAGCATTCATCATCATTACATCAGCAGTAGGGAAGTTCATACTGATTGCTATCAGCAACCAGAGTGCCCCAATCAGCGTGCAAGCAAACATAGCATGTTTAATTTTTCAGAAATGACTCTGGGTAGTTAGGGTGTTCATAGGTACTACTTTGATCCACACTACTGGAAGCAGTCTTTGGGGATACAATACATCTTGAACAGCACAACTGTATAAAAGTGAAAAACACAAGGGGAGGCATGAAGAACAATCAGGAAATTACAGTCTCTCTCAACCATAAAGGACCCTTTATCAATTTTATCAACATGGGTTACACTGTTCCTTGGGATTATTTAAGGATAAAAAAATGCATCTCGCTCAGCTACATTCAAATGCAAAATTTATATGAGACAATCTTAAGCTATTTTACAGGAGCTATTTCACACTGATTTATATAGGCTTAATTCAGGTACATTTAACTTCCAAAACCCACCTAGATTTCAGCATCACTTTCTATCAAACCTTTTGGCAAAGCTGCACTGACAAAGTTACCCCTGACAGAACTTGATGAAAAATGTTCAAGCACTCAGACATTTTAAGAAGTATCTCCCAAATGTAGCATTAACCTCTTGGCATATCTCACCATTTTTGTAACAGCTATAGGAACTAACCCGTATGTTTTTAGAATAGTTTTATCCTTTCCCAATTTTTTGCAAGCGAAACCAGAATTCTGCAACCCTCATTAACTACTCCAGGGTAAACTTCACTTGGGTTCCTTCCTGTTGAGACAACTACTCACAGTAAGACTAAGACCAATATAAACAGCACAAAGAGGCTTGTATCCATTTTATATAACACCACAACAAAAAATAAGTTGGGTGGGGGGGGAAGGGCAAGGTATCTTATATTTCACAATACCTCTCTCCACTTCAATTACATGCATGATCTATAAATGCACTAGTTGCTATCTGCATAAGAAGGAAAGGGAAAGGGAAAGGGAAAGGGAAAGGGAAAGGGAAAGGGAAAGGGAAAGGGAAAGGGAAGAGTTTGACAGAATCAGGTGGATTCGTAGCTTGAAATTGAAAAATACCCGAAGTTAAGAGATACAACATGTAATAATACAATCTTTCCAAATTCATTACTATCTGCTGTCTTTTCCTTGTTACTTTCCTTTGATTTCTTTCCCCCCATAAAGAATGAAAAACAACTAGACCTAAAGCCTGGTTAATGACGATCTGATCTGTTGCTAATACATTAAATAGCTTGTGGCAACAATAATGGAGGATCACAAACACAAAGGAAATCAGCTAGGCAAACCAGTACTGTTAGCATCCTCATGATTAAGATCCTAAGTGAGAAAATATTCTATCGCTACACTGAACTACTGATTGATCATAATAGTTGCTCGACTCCAGGGAAATGATATATTTTCTTATGTATTTCTGCTACAGATAGCTACCGAAAAGTTCTGAAAATATTTTAAACATACACATACAATCATATCAATAAACGGTACTTTCTACTGAGGCAGCACCTCAGTTGCTTTAAGTACACATCAACCACACAGCCTTACAAGCAGATTATATCTATTTTTGTTTTCGGATTTAAAAAGCTGATAAGTATAATCCAAATTAAATGTTTTTACTATTACTTCAACAGATTAAACACTGTATCTAAATCAAACAGATTTCTGCCAGGAAAGAGATGATTCATTTTCACACTCAGTAAACAGAACTTAATGAATAACAACACCGAAGGATTCAGGTCGAACTGTCCATCTCTAACTAGTCTATCCCTCACAGAAGCTGCTGTTTGGGAACATGCAACACAAAGCTGAGGGAAACAGAGCCCAGACTTAATGGTTTTGCAATTCAGATATGATATATCCTCTGGGATTCTCTGTCTGAGAGTCTTTACAATAAGGAACTGAACTTTAAAATTAAGAAAAACAAACAACCAAACAACCCTACAACAAAAACAAAACAAATCAGGTCATTAACTCTGCATGTAAGCATTTCTTATTTTAATCACATGGTATTGGGTTTCCTTATTCCTCTTTTGACCCTCTTACAAACTACCTAAATATAATGGAAAGAATAGAGTTCATTTCTTAAAAAAGAGAAAGTGCTACATATCTTTCAAGTCTCCAAATACTTTACTA
Source organism: Sterrhoptilus dennistouni (assembly GCA_013397095.1). Taxonomy (NCBI): domain Eukaryota; kingdom Metazoa; phylum Chordata; class Aves; order Passeriformes; family Zosteropidae; genus Sterrhoptilus; species Sterrhoptilus dennistouni. The sequence continues at coordinate 492,070 of VWZU01016071.1, forward strand.
TATTTGGGGAGGGGGGTGTGTCTAAAACTAGTGATGCACTTACCCTGAAGAAATCAGAACTCCTTCCAATTAAACTGCCTAATATTGCTCAGAAATTCAGAATAAGCTGTTACTGCATGTTTTGCAATCCTACTTGTTCTTGTGCTTCAAATTCTGCAGCAGGAAAAACCCTCAGAATTATGTCAAAGTAAGATTAGCTGTAAAAGAATTAGCACACGGGGGTAGCAAAAAAATCTCCTGTGGACTGTACTGTTTGTAGCAATAGGTTACAATCAGGGTGACACTTCAAACTTCTCTACCAAGTCTACTCTCGGTCCCCGCCCCATCTTTCTTCGGGAATTCAGCAACACTAAATCCAAAACAAACTTAAGTAACAGTGCAGTGACTTCCTTTGGCAGCACGTTTGTTTTATGAAACCTGGATTTTGGTGCATTCATATGCTCAAAATCTGAAAGGCCAGGAACATTCTGAGAGAACAGTGAGTGGGACAACAGCAAGACTTGCTGTGTGAATAACATACTCTATGACTTCCTTTGCTGATACTCTTCCTAGAATATTTATGACAATACAGGCTGGTTTTTTTCTTTGCCTTCTTTTCTTTGCTTTCTTAGCTTGGTAAAGCAAATTACAAACATCTGTAATGGGTGTGCTTTGCACCACTTACTTAGTCAAGTAAGAAGTCACTACAACTTAGACAAAAAAATGCAGAAATATTCTAATTTCAAGCACTGGAACTCAACATTCCAGTGAAATGACCACTTTCTTCACACTTCGTTTTATCTCATCAATCCCAACAGATGAAAGATTCCTTAGAAACAAAACTAGATCTATATATCAATGTCAATCTATACAGGAACTGAGCTCAAGGAAGAATGTATTTAATGTACATCTATAGCAAAGATGTGCCTTCTGTTCCCAACTTATGATATGCAAATGAAAGAAGAAAAGACTGTATTCCATATTTTACAATTAGCATTTTAAAACAAGATCAAAGGAATCAAGTAGAATATTTTTGGAAGTGCCATGTTTTGATCACAGTCCCATTCCTGGAAGCCTGTTTATCTCCTCAGCATACTCTCAGGTTAAGGGATGGCTTCACAAAGTATTTGACATTCTAACCCAACACAGATGTTTTAACACGTAAAAGAGCTAGGAAATCTCCACACACCCAGGAAGAACGTCAAGTGTGAAAGGTACTTTATAAAACTTTATCTTCAGCTTTTACAGTTTACTTTAGGTTTTACACCTGTCTCATAATAGCAAGAAAACCGTATCATGATTCCTTCGTGGTTTTGTAACTTGACAAAACACAATAGCACAAATCTGAACTGCCACATTACAAATGCACAATCCACTTCACAATCCACTATCCTTGTTAAAATAGTGTAATCACAGAATTATATAGCTGAATTATTTTCCTAGAAAAAACATCCATAGTGAATTGAAGAGCCAAGCAAAACCCCACCAAATTACGTCCTCATATTTAAGAATCAGTAGTGCTAGGATTTCATTTTAATATACACGGTTCAGAACAGCGTACTGAACTGACACTAACTTGATCTGTGTTTCTGACTCTTCAGTTTCAGGTATTCATACATCTTATCTAATGAAGGCTTCATTCTCTGGGCAGCTGGATGATGTATTCTTTACACGCAGTTGATTTTCTTGACATTAACAGATTTGTATGCAAAGAAAACAGAGTCTCATACAAAGCAGCAAACCCTTCTGGGGGAGGTTCAGCTCTAAATCACCAAAAGGTCTGTTGGGTACTTTACCCTGAACTAAATATCAGATACCAAAAAAATACAGCAACATTTTGAGCATCAATAAAAATAAAGAATAAAAATTTTTAAAGGCCTAATTGTACTGATAATCTGTATAAAAAATAACTTGACGTTTGAGTGGCAACTTCAGCTAAGACAATTATTCAATCAGATCTCCTTGTAGTGGATTCTGGTATCATCAGTTCTGACACCCAGCAACTATTAAGAGACAAACACATTCTATCCCAATTACTTTGTCCCTTGTGGTAATCTAAATAACCTTGCAGGGGTTTTTAACGTCAGTGTACTGTCTTGTTTCTTATTTTATTCTTGAAGAGAGAGAAACCAACTCTTCAGGTTAGCAGCCAATTTAATACATTTTCAGGGTAAGGCAGGTACAATTTACATGTAGAGAGTATACCACAACAAAACCACAGCATCATGCCAGCACAATCTTTAAGAAAGTTCTCTCCTAAATCTCTACAGAAAGCAGCCTTAAAAGAAAGCAGGGATTAGAAGTGAGCTGGAAGGTAGGGAGGGGACTTACCTCAAAACCAGCCAAGCAGAAATCAGAGCAGTAATTCTACCAGTCGGCACAGCACACTTTTAGAGCTATAATGGTGCGAAGAAGTGCTGGGCAGCATTGCCTGAAGGCAGCACTAATACACTGCTGACTAATGACCGGGCCACGCGGACAATGAATTTGGGGGCTGAAAACTAACAGAAACCGTGCAGTACCTTGACAAATGGGCTTTCAAAATTTCATTCATTGAATAACCTTTAAGCACAAAATTGGCTCAAGTTCTCTCGGGAATAATACGACACATGTTGTTGGACAATAAGTATTTTCCTTTTTAATTAAAACTATTACACCGAATACATAAACACGATTACAGTGAATAAAATATAAGAGTTAACTATTTAGCACCTAGAAAAGACCAGACTCTCAATGTGAGGGGCAATGCCATACGCTCAGAAGGGTCAACAAATCCAGGGTTAACCACCTGATTGACTGAAATTCATTCTTGGCAGAATATATTTTCCCTTCTTTGAGATGTAAAGGAGAACAAGAACTTCAAAGGTATGTTTAATGAGCTGCTACAAACACAATTGGTTAAAAGAGGCTCAGAAATTATGTACTAAAAGCTGCATTATACTTAGAATTACAACTGAAAAAGCCTCGTTCTAAAGAGCTCGGTCAAAGTCAAGCCCCATAAAACAAATCAAGCCTCGTATAAACTTTGTCAGCTTGTGTACTGACAAACACCTTTTAGAACAACAGAATCCCTCTTTAAAGGAGCTCCTTTTTTTCAGTGCAACTAGACTTCTAATTTGAAAATAGCCATTTTGGCTCTTTTTACAGACAGAATGAAATACCTAAAGTGTCCCTAAATTAACAAGTACCACTTGCCATAGACAGCATCGCCCTTAGCAGCTCCTAAAAACTTCAGAAAGGGATCTTAAAACAGGAAGCTTAGTGAGCTCATAAAACTGTTGTTGGAGCCAGGAACACATAGCATATTTAATCTGCAAACTGTGAGAGTCTACAATGATTTCAGCAAGATCTGAGGCATGCCCTCAAGGTTTGCTGGGATCTGGGATTAGGGAGTTGATAAGAACCCTCTACTGCCCATGGACATGTTTTTCTTCTGCAGTTAAACACAAATGCATAGAGACGTTTGACTGCTGCTTGGCGTTACTGCTCAAGTTATATAAAAGCTTTGCAGCTCCTTTTGCTGTCAATATATCAAAGTTTAAAAAAAATCATCAAAGTGTGAAATTTCATTTAAAGTCTGCCAGTCTACAGCTCTATTTCACAGACCTATCAAATAAAAGTAAAGATGAAAAATGCACTGAAAGAACTTGAAAAGTTTGCAGCAGCACCCATGCCCTATTTTTGTTTATTCTGTCTCATTTTATTTGATTTTAAAGTATAACAAATCAATTCCCTTATAAAAATGACAGAGTCTAAAGGGAGGATGTCTATAAAACCTGTGATTAAAAGACAACTTGAAATCATTATTACAGCTGAACCTTTTGTTGAATAAAAAGCTTCCTCTGTAGCCATTTTAGCATTTTAATTGCCTAACTGCAAGTTGGCAGAAAATATCTTGAATCTTCCAAAACAACCAGAATTACTACAGAATATGAGTGCCAGAAAAGCTAAAGCTTTCTTCAAAGTATTCTTTAGCTAGGGATTTACAACAATTGCATAAAGAAGAAAAGCCTGACTTTTAAGGTAATCTACTATAGCCTAAAAGCATTAACATTCCATTACTAAGGTTTTCCTGAGGATTTCATGACTCGTTGATTCACTTTTCCTCAAGTCTGCTTTTTCTTTGCACATTTCTGTCTCCCCATAGTTGAACACATGCAACACTGATCATTAAAATGCCTCCTTCCATAACTCCAAATAAACTCTGCTGTAATAGCCCTCAAATTCCTTATTTATCAGGCAAAGATGACCAATTTTTCATTAACACTCTGCAGCATAAAAATATGCCATTCCTTCCTCTAATATGTGGAATAAAATTCAAATACACTACAGGAGTGCAGGTAATTGAATAGCTTTCCCCAAAATGAGGCAGGAAGTGTAACTGAAACTTTCATGGGTTCATATCAGTGCATACATATATCTTGTTAAAAATTCAAGTAATCTGCAAGATGAACAAATTATGATGTCTCTAAACTTGAGTATTTTGGTTTTTCCAAAATTAAAAAAAAATATAACAACAAAAAACAAAACCACACATTTATAACCATTGATATTTTAATTTCTTAACTACTAACTGTTTTTGTGTTTGAAAATGAACAATATTTCACAACTGATGATTACGTATAGCAGTAAAACACTTTCTTGGACACGGCACACCTTCACAAGCCAAAAATGTTACTCCACTTACGCAGGAAAACGCAGGTGATGGCTTTGTTTTGCAGTACTTCTACAGGAAAGCTTTGGAAAACAATATGTCCTGCTGAAAACCATATGCTATTACCAGAATGCATGAGTGCATTCATTTGGGCACCTTAAGCCATAGTTTTGCCTCACTGCTGCTTAAAAGAATACACATACATTGAGAGAGTCCTTTTCTTACTCATTCTTCCTACTCATTCAAAATCACATAATCCTGCTTTAAAAGAAATAATCCCCTGTCCTTAAAATAGCCTTCTCTCATAGTTACTATTATTTATGCTTTAGAATTGGGCTACACACAAAACTGAAAGTATTTACATACTAGCTAGTTATACCCAAACCTTCATTATATAAACAAACTCTCAAGAGGCTGCCTACAGTTTACACTGCTAAACTCATTCACCATTACTTTTAATATCTATCTCCACGACTGAAATACAGTGGTGTGAACATGGCAATTTTTACATTTTAAGGTTACTTTAAAAACACTGCATTCGTCTTTCTTCAAAATAATCATGACATATATAATTAAGAAACTGTCAGATCATTATTAATTTTTAATAAAGGACCTAAATGAAATAATTATAGGTATCAATCAGTGAGGCACCTTTCCAAATTACAATGCAATTGCACAAATATTCAAACTACGCAAGGCCAGTTCTGGCACATTTCTATCCATAATCTCGTTGACCACACAAAAAACAATTTTGGAACAGAGAGAAACAAAGTGAGATCTCACTATTCCAGTGACTTTAACGATTTTAAAACATACCTACAACACAGAGAGACAGAGAGGCAGCCGTGCCCTCCTAAAAATGTTTGTTGGTTTGATCAGCCACATATCTCAAGGCCTCTGGAAAATTTCGCTTCCAAGTTTTTTCTGTAGCACGCACACAAAAGAAACGAAGTCTGCACGCTGAAGCTTAAAAACTCATGTTTATTGAGCCTTGGAAATGAAGCGGGAAGTAGCAGGGGCGCGATGAAGAGGAGCATTTTACAGTGGGCTGCGACTTAATGCTCCTTTAGAGAAGTAGCCTCTAAAACGTGACACTGGGCATCAAACGGACAGCTATCCGTACCTCTGGACTAAAGGGCTCTTTGAGATCTGTACAGTCCATCATTTCAAACTGAAGTGGCAGCTGGAAAATGTGGAGCAGCTGGCAAGGAGCTGGGAGAAAATGTTTTACATAAATATATCTACATACGAACTGGCAGAAGGCCACGGACACCGTACCCGCAAGACCGGATAAAAACTACGCACCAGAGGGTTAAAAACAAATCTGGGGAGTGCGATGGGGCGCGGGGGGCGTGTGTTTCCCTTTACCTTTTCTCTTCACGTGGGGCGGGTTGG
>VWZU01016071.1:501454-512591 GCA_013397095.1 Sterrhoptilus dennistouni
TTTTGCAGCACACCCTGACTTTCAGGATAGACACGGTAGTCAAATGCTTTCACTCGGAGTGAGATGTGCACATCATCCATGCTGCCACGCAGACACGTGCACTGTTGGAGGGGGGCACTGGGGCCCTGGATGAGAGCCTGTGCCCTGGTGCCATGCCTGTGTAGCCAGTGATTTCCCAGCTCACCAAGAGACAAATCTGCCCCTGCTCGGAAGGAACAACCCCTGGTAGCCGAAGCGATACTGCTGACAGTCATAGCACTACACAGGGAAGAGGCATGTGCAACACCAGGATCTGAATACCAATATGAAGAGCTAGTCTTCCAACTTTTTTATCTTATATGACTTCCTTTTTCAGTCTCATGTTCCCAGGAAAATGTTAGCTGTTTCATGACATATGATAATAGCGGTGTAGCATTGCGAATGTTTTGTTTCAGCTATACGTACTATATATAGCACCATATGTATGTGCTTTATCTAACATGTATACTGCCCCCTGATACATATATATGTGCTGGGGGAGTGGTGGTGTACAGAATGATTAGGCAAACCTCAGGTCCCTTTACAGATCTGTTTAAGGGCAATATGATTCCTTCAGCCCATTGTACCCTTGTTTCATTTTCTGCCTATTGCATATTCCTTTCTATTTTATGCAATCAATTTTCTTAAAACTCTTTTTGTCCTCTTTGTATAATGAAAACTCTTAAAAGTAACAGGGGAAATTAATCAACATCTAAAACGATACTTTGTAAAAGAAAACAAATTAATGTGGAAAATCCTGTTTGCCTAACCATTTATAATTCAGTATTGCTGATGTTAAGATACTGCTTTTAGTAATAGCTTAAAAGACATTCAAACTGGGGCATGATTTTAAGTTGAGACTGGGCCTTCAAATCAGTATTCATCTCAGACTTTTTAAAAAAAGAAGTTATCTCCTCAGAGTTTGGACACCTTGTTAGATCATAAAGCAACTTTTCTCTTTTTTCTTTTGAGTTTTTTGTTTGTTTTTAATATTATTCACAGCAACTCTGCTCAAGACGCGTATTTCTAATTTGAGTAAATAACTCCCAAACATTTCTCTACACTCAACTCACATCAACATTAGGGCAGACAAAAAAATTATAAACTAAAGAGGTGATAGCAAGCTTTAAAATTCACTTATGAAAAATAGCCTTCTGATGCATTTCTGAGCAGTGAAAGTCTAGAGAGAAGGGAAACACAGAAACAATAACTGAAGTTTCTGCCTGTGCCTGTGTCTGCTCAGGCCAAGCAGAAAATAAAAACTGACGGTGAGTGGGTGACATTTGCCATTTGAAACATATTGTAAGTGTTTCAACACCTTGACAATGAAAAGTGCAAAAGAAGCTTAGAGCATCCAAAACTCTTCAGCTAAACAAAATGAAAATGGGCAGCTCTGTTCAGGGAGGTGCCTTTTTTATCATCTTTCATGTCTGATTCAGAGGAATCGTACTTGAAAGATGCAATGGGAAGACAAAAACTACACCTTAAAAAAATGTAATGATTTTTCCATGTCTGGACTGTCCCTCCAAGAGAAACTGACCTCTGAGATTTGTCTGTGATGTTTCTCTGCAAGTAGGAATTGGCTCCTGCAGAAGACCTGTTGACCCATGCCAAAACTCATTTCTCTGACTCAATATGCCACAACCACAGAGCATTTCTGCCATAAGTTATATCATGCACAATACTTTTGCATTTCTTCAGCCTACCTTGTATCCCCGCTTCTTCTTGGCCTCTGACTTGAAAATTACAGGCCTCCAGGCTGTGTGCTTGTCTTCCTTTTTTGCTGCATCTGTTGTTACAGGAAAGCACAGTCAGAAGGAGCAGGGACTCTGCTCACATAAGCTGCATGCAAAAGACCTGATCTTCAGTGACACCAAGAGCTAGTCTTCTCACCACTCCCAGTTGTACCACCTTCCACTTTCTCTCCAATCCCAATGAATGCTCTATAGGATGTATTCAAGGACCTTAACTTGCTATTTATCCAGGTGACATCCACTAGAAGACAAAGCTTTTAAGACAGTCACTTTCTTGCCGGTAGGCAAATACCTTACAAGAATAAATTCTATGAAATAGACAGGTCTGCTGTGCTTTCACAGGGGCAGCCTCAGATAAAACACTGGAATATGGAGCAATGGCACTTATTTCTGGTCATTTACACAATATGCATCACAGGAGAACTTGACTGGTGCGTCTTGCCCCCACCCTTGTTGCAAGGCTGCCTCATACAGCAGAATGGTCTCAAGAGGTACCTAGTGAAAGGAAAAGAGGAACATTAAATGGACAAAATCCATCAAAAATCAAAGTCAAAATCCCGTCAAATATTTCAAAGTCCGCAGAAGTTGCAGCTGGGGACACAAGAAAATGTTCATGGCCCAAGGTGAGATGCAGAACTGGTGTGTGGAGGCAACCACATTTGGGAAGGATATAAAGGTCAGGACAAAAATCTTATCTGCAGTTACTGTCAGGGAATTGGTTTAGGAAAGGTAAATGGTGTGGGGCCTGCGTAGGGAAAGAACTAGCTTTTTGGAATCTCTTAAAGAGATTTGAAAGAAATTATAAAATTATGTAGCATGGCACACTAGTGTAAATTAGTAACTTTGGATTCTTTCATTATTTGGATTTTTGATTTTTATTATTGCCATTGGAAAAAAAATGGAAATTTATCAGCAAATATCCAGATGTGTCAAAGTAGCAACTGTCATTCAAGGTTCTTGAGTTTTCTAAGGATGCTTGCTCATTGCAGCCTTTCACAGACGATATACATAATTCGTTCTGGCAGTCCATGAGGAGGAACCTCTATGCCTTTCTCCTTCTTCTGCTAACACTAGGAATATTGGTAGATTTCAATGGAAAAAGGACTGATTCCTAGTGATGAAGTTTATCTTTCTACTCTAGCAGATCATCTCTTGTACACCATCCTATTTCTCTGAATGTTTAATCCAACTAACCTAGCAATTTATAACATGTATTCATCATTAGGTTTTTTTGAATGCTGTATAATGAAATTAAACAGCTCAAAATGCAGTAATTTTTTTGCCCCACTATCTTGTAAATATATAAAATTACATATTTCTTTTTCAAATTCTGTTGTGATTACTGAAGAAAAATTAAGGCTAAGAGCTGAGTTTTACACACAGACAAAAAAGACAATTTTATGCAGAAAATTCTGTACTTTTGGGCTGTCTACATAGAAAGTCTGAGCTCCCCATCTCTTAAATACAAACTTTTTTCAAAGTACTTTTACTCTCTTTGACTTTAGATACATATTTGCATTAAAACACTTCATTACTATGAACATTTTTCAGAAGAGTATATTCTTTTTACAGGAAATTAAAGTGGTGTTGTTCTGCCTGAGATATTTTGATAAATGACCATAAACACACCAAACAAACAAGCAGAATGAGTTTCCTTTGTTTGCTCTTAAAAGCACCCTCTACATCAGGCAGGTAGTATATGGGGGAAAAGCATAGCCTCTCTAACGGGTTCCATCCAGTAAAGACACAAAAATCATAACATTTCACACAGAATTGGCATAAATAATCTGTTTATCTCCTTTTTGCCATGCTATAATAAGAAATTAAATTGCTAATGGTGGTCATATTTAGGTTGTTATAATTAACTAGATCATCACTAACATCCCCTTTAAATGATCTGGGATACTTTCAACCTCTGTCTAGGGAGTTATCTCAGCTTCTCTTCTAACTGAACCATTGAACTACACCAGAAAGGATTTAGCAGTATTTTGTAGGGTGTAGTTGCAAGCCCTTTTCCAGGAGATGTAGTTTATATAGACTGTTCTGGTAGAATTTAAACCAATTCCTTGAATGAAATCACCTTTATCAGAAAAAAAGACAGTCTTTTCTAGCATGTCCAACCCTGTGTTAACATTACTTATTATAGTTATGTCAGTTGGGATGGAGGATGGGGAGAATATCACAAATACTTAAAGGATCCATCAAAATGTCTGGGTTTTGCCTGTTGTTGATGCAGTGAATTGGACAGACACGGCATCACTGTGCATTCACTGTGGTGAATTCAGACACTCCCCTAGGAAATGACTAGATTTTCCCCCTAAGTCTTAAATATACTAGCCAAAATTTTAAAGCGTGCTCCAATACCATGGAAGGCTTGTAGTCTTCAGACTTCTTCTCAGTCTCTTAAATAATTATTTCAGTAGCTGGTGGATGCCCATTGTTCTAGTCCAAATGCACATACGATGGCTTTGTTTGCTTTTTTTAAAATGACAATAGAAAAAAAATATTAATAGCTTTTATTTCATCCTGGCCTTGTATAGCTATAGAGATGCTGCTTAGTGGGCATTTGCAAATGTCTTTTTTGTAGTATGTTAATGCACTACTACTACACTTCTAGCAGATCATCCCCAGTGAGAGTTGTCCCAGGTAAGCTGCGACAATAGTGTTGGTAAGTCAAGTAGCATCCCATGGGCATTAAGGGGACCCTGAGGACTGCTAGTTTATTCTCTTGGCCACCTGGGTGCATATTCCAATCTAGTCAGGAATCCAGCCAATCTACTGGCCTTAATCTATCCTTGATGGGCATTTGTCCTTACAGGAAGATACAGTGCAACATATTTGATGATATCTAGACAGGAGACATCTGAGATTAGTGAATCTAAAGCATGAATTTTTCATCCATCAAGACCTCATGTGATATATCTATTTATATTTACCTCTCTCAATCTGAGATGTTTCACATCTATCTGTCTATACCAGTTGCTGTCTTAGTCTCATTCTGACTGGTACATTGAACTGTGCACCTACCAAATGGATCAAATAAAATACTGCATCAGACAATACGTTGAAGGGGCTGTCGGTGACTGTGCTCCCACCCTTACTCCTGTCATTGTGCTCCATTTCAGGCTACACTTCAGATAGACACTAAACCTCTAGTACTGGATGAAAAATGCCATGCCACTTCAATATAAAGCTATTCTGTAGATAGAAAGTCAGGACATCAAGAAGTACTAAGGAGCTTGTACAGTCAGGATTTATACCAGATGAGATCTTTTCTATTCCTCTGCAGTCAACATAAAAAAAGCACAAGCTCTCTCTGTTTAATTTGGTAGAAAGGTGATCAGGTACTCACAGAAGAGAATGTTATTGCTGGTGTGTGACCCAGCAGCATGCACAGCTCTCGTTAATGACAGAGGACAACAGTCCCATGTACACATACACATACAAAAATGCTGTCAGAGCCTTTCATTTTCCCTGCAGTTATTTTTCCTTGCATCTCATTTATGTCAGACTATTTGAGTTCTCTCATTCCCTCTTCTCTAATGAAGAACATCCACAAAAGCCTGGGAAGGACTGCCACAAGGCAGTAACACAAATTGCACCTCTCTGTTCCCCAAATTGGATGTCTGGGTAACACCTCAGTTGGAGACAAGGAATCTGGTGCTTAAGGTCACACAGTCTTGTTCAAAGGGAAGCAAGGCCCCGCTACTTCAGAAGCCCCCCCCCAAAAAAAACTCCAAAAATACATACACTGATATGCCAGGTTCCTTTTACCAGGGCTTAATGACACACCCTTGCCTAAACACCTTTAGTGAGACAAGCCAACCAAACATGGGATTCCAGGATAACAACCAATCCCACAATATGCCCGCCTTTCTTGAAACTATCATCATATTTAGTTCTTTGGTATTACTCTTTTAAATTTCTCAGTCACAAAAATCAAAAGGATAAAATACAGTAAAGTTGAGGTCTTTCTGTCCAGATTTGAGATTTTGGACTGAAAGACTAAGTAGGTAGATCTCAAAAGTACGCCTTGCTAGTTATACATATTGGAAGTTTGGAGAGGAGCCTCATGGATCAAAACCAGCCATCCTTGGCACTGGTCTGGTTATAATGCTCACCGTTAGTGGTCCAGCATGGAATACACAGATAACAGTAACTGAACTTTCTGGCTCTTTTCAGGGTTCTTTAACAGGTCAGGGCATCCAGGGATATGCAAGTCTTAAATGAAAGCAGATGTCACATTTTCATCAATCACGACAAATACTAATCTTGCCTACCATTCAGTATCAAGGCTCCCAGGTTTCATTGAAGTGGGTGCAATTTTTGCCATAGGCTGTGGTGGGCAGGATTGATGTAATTTCAAAAGTAAATTCTGAATTTTGCTGGAGTTATCTACACACTGAAAATAAATAGTACTCTCTTGTATGTTTGTAGGATCTCACCCTAAGGGAACTATTTGGAAAATAAGGGATAGAATGGCATTTTCCTTAGGAAATTATGATACTTTGTCAACATGCCTCAAATTTGTCAACAGTTGGCAAGGATATCTAAAATATATGTGACAAATTGGAAGACCTGTATGTTATTTTGCTTGAACCTAAAGGGTTTCTGTAGTGCTCACGCAAACAAAAAGTCTGTGAATTTTACTTGAATAAACATTGCAGGCTGGTGCTAACTTGTTATTGGTGCTGGCACAGATCAGCAATTGGCCAAATAAGAAAAGAGCAGACAAGAAAAACAATGTGAGACATGCTATAATATATAGTCCTGAGTTTTGAACTGGTAAGACAAAGCCAAACATAAGTTTAGAAAAAAATCACCTGAGTTTTTAGGCAGGAAATATCTCTTCACAGTCTGTATATTTACCCAGCACAGTAAGACCATGCTCCATCAAAGGCAGTAGAATATTTTACAATGGAGACCAACCATGGTTTTATGATTATCGTCATCAGTACAAGTAACCACCACAAATAGCTATGGAGAAAAAGCAAGCTTGCAGAATATCTCACAGTCAAAAATAAAGCTATTAAAAATGAGACAAAAATTTTATGTGCATTTAGGGTGAAGCACAATCCAAAAAAAAATACCAAATACCATAAATGTGCACCTATCCTATGTTCATTGGAAGTTTTCAACTTTTCCCTTTCCAAAAGCACAGCTATGGTAGATGATTGAGTTCTTACCCTTTTGCTTGATCTACTATTTTACCATCTCAATTTTATTCTACCCTTTCATTTATTTGTTTAGTTTATTGAACTATTAAACTTAGAAATCAGATTCTTCCTACCTTTCAAAATATTAGTTACTAGGAACACAAACGGGACTAAACCACTTCCATTTTTATGTAGCTTTCTGAATGTATTTGGTGAATGATGTACATGATATCAGACAGTACATAATAAAAGAGACATCAAAGTGTTCAAAACCAATGAATTTGACTCTCATACATCATGAGATGTACTTTAAAAAGATGAAAATTCAACTGAAATTCCACTGAAAGTTCTCAGATCCTTCAGGTTACTCAGATAGTGAAAAGAGTGCTATAGAAACTGAAACTGCACTACACTTAAGATTTTGCTTTGCACCTGTGAAGGCAGGGAATACACAGTGTAAAGCACTATGATAGCTGATGCTCGCAGGATTCTGGAATTTAAACAAAGAAAAATAAGCACTTGCAAAACCCCACATGACGCAGTGGGATACTTGAGTTAATTGGAAATCTGAGGATGCCACCGACGGAAAAGTTTTTCAAGGCTGAAAGAAAAGAAAGGAAGGTACTTTTCATTTTCCTGAGTACGTAAACCAAAGGAAACTCATAAACAGAAAACAGTAATATGATCAAAAGATGACAGAGAGCTCTACTCATCCTTCACCATATACAGCTTTGGGACTACTCATACTATGGCCCAGATATAGATTAAGGTCAGCTAATGGATGGAAAACAGAACAGCAAAGTAACAAGATAAAAATTATGCTGGTGAGCAGTAAGAGCTTTAGGGACAACTTGTAGCTGTGATACTGTGTCCATCCAAATATATAAAAGTATATAAAAGCATTTGGGCAGTGCAGTTCAAAAGAGTCTAATCTTCACTCATACTTGTGAGCAGACATCATGTCAGCTGTACTTTAATGGCCTAAAAGTTTATTGTCCAGTTTGAACTTCGCATCTCAATACCCTTGACAATCCCTGCGTTGCAATTCATCTCTTCTAAAACAGGTGACTGAGACAGGATAAATCAGTCTTTAGAAATCCAGGGCCAATTACTCTTGTCAACTGCAAGGAAGTCATTGGAGGAGGTAAGCATCTGGCTGTCCCAGCACTGTCTGGTGAGACAAATCCCACCTGGGCTCTGACCTGCCAGCTCCCTGAGCAGTGCTTTCTTCCATCTGTGGTTCCTTCCTGACAGCCAGTGACCTCACCTCTGACTTCTGCCTTTGCCTTCTTCACTTTTGCCTGACAGAAGTATCCCATACAATACCTCTGCTATTAAACATGAAAAAACCCCTGCTCATGAAGCTTCCTCAGCAGCACAGACTCCTGAAAGCAAATCAAGCCTGTCCTTTGTCCTCTGTACTGGTTTCCCAAAGAATCCCAAAGAAGATGAGATTCTTCATCTTACTGTATCTAAAAAATATGCCTAATGCTTTGAGGTGATAACCACATAATAACATAATTCCTCAGACACACTGGAGCCTACCAGAGAGAATCTTGTTTGTATAGGAAACTGGGCTAAGGCAACAGTGAGGCAAAATCTTTACTGTCTTCTTTTCCAACCACAAAGCTGCGAGCTTCTACTTGCCATCTCCATACAAGGAAGAGAAGCACAAACAATTAAAAACAAACAGAAAACCTCCAACTGTCAAGGCAGACCTTCAACATTTGTGTGTAGGAAGACAATGAACCGGGTTTACTCAGCTCTGCAGAGCTTGGAGAAGGTATGACTCATGAGCAATATGGAGGACGAAATATTCTGAGGTGGAGTTGAGGAAAGCTTAATTTATAGTTATGCCCTCCAAATCCCATTTAGCAGGCCAAAGTGTGATTAATTTGTTCTACCACATTGGTTTGTGTAAGAGGATGTGCTGAGCACTAATATCACAAAACGCTCACATATATCCAAAAGAGGATATATGAGCAGTCTAATATCACAGACTGTGTCAAATCATTTAAAGTTCCTTTATCCAGAGCCCAGTGTACTTGAGGAGGTTACAGACAGCCAGCAATCTACCTGTGCTCTATGATCTTTGATGCAATTATATCACTCTCTCTATATCTGTTCAGAAAAAACAGAAACAATGTCCAGAGAAAGTGGACTTTATTTAAAAGCTTGGATCACATGTAAATTCTTTTCATATTGATATTCTTTGTATACCACACAAAGAGCAGCATATCTTTATGGTCTAAATCAGGCAATTTGTATGGAGAGGGAGAAAATGTGTTGGTTTCAGAGTCACAGATGCATTATACACTTACAGATATAGTTCCATTAGCATCACACCTGGTGATTGGTTTGTGTGCTCTGGTCCTTTGGCCTGGGTACAGGTCAGTGGGTCATACTCTGCAGTCCTTATCCAGTTGCCTCTTCATTGTTTTTTTACTCCCCAAGTCTGGTAGACACCAGTGATAAAGCTGCCTTCAGCAAGAACAGCTGAATAAAAAAACTTCAAAACTGGTCTGGTATTTGGTCTTCTATCTTTTGAAAAATCTGTTGAGACTTGTGGTAAGTCTTGAGGCCGTAGCTTCTCAAGACACTGAATAGCAAAAAAACCAAAATGGGCCTATTCTGCAGAGAAGGACAAGAACTCCTTGCCTCTTCCCAAGCATGAAAAAGAGGTGAACTCTGCTACAGGGCCCGTTAGCAGTAAACATGATGCCCTCAGGCTGGAAGAAGCTCAGGGACTTACTGAGATGCCTTCCTCCCCAGGGCTCTGCTGGAGGTAGAGGAATGCTGCAGATGTTGCAAAGATGCTTGGCAGAGGGTAGGAGCCATCCTTGCAGGTAGGCCAGCTTCAGGACAGCATGAAGCTTAACAAATCAAAGACAATACCAGCACAGTGTGCTCAGAGCAAGGCAGCCCAGCTGGAAACATCTCCAGCTATGCCTGAGATGGGGCCTTGGTGGGGATCAATGAGGCAGTGGTGAGTCTGCATGTGATAAAGGCATGAATCACAGGAACAAGGTCTGCTTTGGAGAAAAGATAACCAGAGATAAATGTGAAGAAAAATGTCCTTCTCAATTAGTCTTGGATTCCAGTTATGCAGAAAGCTAACCAGAACTGGGAACATGAGTAATAAGTGGCAGGTACACACCCTCCCAAAGGGGCAGATATTATCCCTACCATAGCTCCTGATGTTTTGTCCACATTATTAACAGCAACGTAGTGTAATCTGGATGTCACGACTGTCAGCTGGCCCACCCCAGTGCCCCAACCTTCTGTGTCAGGGGAGACAACCAACCCTTCCAACCAAATCAGTAAAGACAAATCTAGCTCTGCACTTTATCTGGAAAACCAGCAACATACATCGACCCACATTTTTGTGTTCTCACTACCTGCCCTTCTTGAGTTTAGAGTCAGAGATAAAGGACCTCAATGTCCCAAGTTTCCCTTGCACTTATTCCCAGGTCTCTTGGGAAGTTGCTACTACTTAGACTCCATTTCATGAACTGAGAAACCCCTCCTTTCTATAGGGTATAAGGCCTTTTTTTTCTTCTCTTCTCTTCTCTTCTCTTCTCTTCTCTTCTCTTCTCTTCTCTTCTCTTCTCTTCTCTTCTCTTCTCTTCTCTTCTCTTCTCTTCTCTTCTCTTCTCTTCTCTTCTCTTCTCTTCTCTTCTCTTCTCTTCTCTTCTCTTCTCTTCTCTTCTCTTCTCTTCTCTTCTCTTCTCTTCTCTTCTCTTCTCTTCTCTTCTCTTCTCTTCTCTTCTCTTCTCTTCTCTTCTCTTCTCTTCTCTTCTCTTCTCTTCTCTTCTCTTCTCTTCTCTTCTCTTCTCTTCTCTTCTCTTCTCTTCTCTTCTCTTCTCTTCTCTTCTCTTCTCTTCTCTTCTCTTCTCTTCTCTTCTCTTCTCTTCTCTTCTCTTCTCTTCTCTTCTCTTCTCTTCTCTTCTCTTCTCTTCTCTTCTCTTCTCTTCTCTTCTCTTCTCTTCTCTTCTCTTCTCTTCTCTTCTCTTCTCTTCTCTTCTCTTCTCTTCTCTTCTCTTCTCTTCTCTTCTCTTCTCTTCTCTTCTCTTCTCTTCTCTTCTCTTCTCTTCTCTTCTCTTCTCTTCTCTTCTCTTCTCTTCTCTTCTCTTCTCTTCTCTTCTCTTCTCTTCTCTTCTCTTCTCTTCTCTTCTCTTCTCTTCTCTTCTCTTCTCTTCTCTTCTCTTC
>VWZU01016071.1:515812-649885 GCA_013397095.1 Sterrhoptilus dennistouni
GGAGATTGTCCAAAGAAATTAATTAAACTTGAAGGACATGATATTTGTTTCTTGTTTCGACCTCTTTCCCAGATTCCTTCTGCTGGGCGTTGCCTTTAATTAACAGCATTTTGTTTGAAATCACATACCTAATGATCCCTATGTTCTCACTGTTTTGTTTGGTTTGGGTTTTTCCTATTTACTTCTTCTGTTCCTTTTTCTTTTTTGTTTTGTTTTGTTGTTAAAAAATGTAAGTTTATTTATTTGCAAAGACTATACTGTTTATCCAAGTGAATAGTATCTTTAAGTGGAAAAATAAAAGCCAGGCCAATTTTGTTGCTTCTTTACTGTCTCAGCTTAATAGCTCTGTGGTTTCTACTTTTTTCTTTCTTTTTGTGTGTGTTTCTAATTCCAGCTGTGCAACACACATCAAACCAGACTGTGGTTACTTCTTGGTAAAGTATGCTACTTAACATTTCATTTTAAAAACAATTAGACTTTCTTCCCTCCCAAGGAAACATAACAAAACTACAATAATATTCTTTCCACATCTACAGATACAGGATAATTGATTTCCGCTGTACATTAAAAAAGCTTTATGCTGTTTTGTTGGCAACACCAAATCTGTTCTATTTAATTAATGTTTCAAAAGGTAAACTGATTTAATTAGGATAACTTTTCAATGGAAATAGTGAGATGCAGAATAAAGCATTTTCTAAGTTAGTTGAAGGATCTTGTGTGACTTCCTCATGAGAGGAAAGCAGCCAGCTTGAAATCAACTGAGTTTCATCAATGAAAGCAGAATGGGGCCTAGTGGAATCACTCTGGAGCTCAGCTGCTTGCAAAAAACCCCATTTTATTTCCCACACTGATGTTAAAAAAACAGGGAGCTTATTATAAGGGTGCTTTTCACCCCCCTGCCACCTGCCTCCCACCAATACCCAGCCTCATTGAGCCAAAAACAGCAAACAAAACACTTTTGCAAAAAAAAACCAAACCCTGACTAACTCTAAAGAGTTGCAAAATGAAGATAAAATCTTGCCATAGATAATGGATGTGAGTGGAGTATAAAATGTTTAGGGCTGCCTTACATCTTGAACAGAAAATAATGTTACACCCTCCTCCTTGGAAGTTTTGTTTCTCAGCACCTCCTTTGTGGTAGGTGGACAATTACACACTGATGATGTGCCAGAAACCATTAGAGACAGGTAGCATCCATGGAAGGTGACCTATTTGGACCATCAACAGGGCAGTGAAGCCAAGACTCATTTTACATCCATCTTCCCCCACTTGCTCTGCCAGTGCACCATGAAAGGGACTGCTCTTTTTTAGTTTGTGTGAGGATGGACTTCACAAAAGGACAAGCATAAGGAGAACCAGCCAGCTCAGACAGTGCAATCTGAGATCTGAAAAAGTCCATGACTAACACCACTAAAGCCCCTGCCCACTTTAATAGTTCACAAGAGCAGCAACACTCTTTTATGAGACCCCAAACTCATCCTCCTCCCTTTACCAGTAGGAGTGAGACAATGTTACCCTGAAACCAGCAAGAAACAGTAATTCTACTTGCCATGTTCAAAACCAGACAAATTTTAAGTACAGGTTTGTGCAGTTCCTAGTGGAGCCCCAAAAACCAGGAAAATCTGTTCTTCATTAAGGCTTTGGGTCACATGCCATTCGTCTGTGTGCAGGGCACCCTACTGATACTGGCTTGTGGGACTGACATACAAAAGAAAACCAGCGTGTAGCCCCTTTAATGCTGCATTTCTCCAGTGGATATATTTCAACCTCAACCTGTAAATGGCTTAAAATGCAGGTACTGCCTCTCATTATTTGTGCCCAGACTGCCCACTGATACTACTGAAGAAGTGCTTGTAGGAAATGTAGGTGCATGTAGGGTATATTGCCTTATCTCATGAGTGGAGGTTATGGCGCTTCCTTCAAAAAAGTCATTTTCTTAATCATCAGGAATAACATCTGCTTTTGGTGCGAACAGCTCAAGTAAGCTAAAAGATTATGGGGAAATGACCTGCTTTCACCCCTGAAGTTACTAGGTAATCATTTGTCTCTCTTATAAAACAGGAATCATATTCCTTTTAAATTTAAATTAGGGAAATGGAACACATTCAGCAAAAAATGCTAACTGTCTTCCAACAGACCACAGAAGTCAGCACTGAAGGAGGCTCATTTAGGTAGACAGGAAAACAACTGAATTCACACACTACTTCTCCCCAAGTTGTGCAATGGAGAATTACAAAGTCTCTGAAAACAGGAGCTAGCAGAGTGTGCAGGACACTAAGAAATGCCCACACAGCGAAACCTAAAGGACTGGGTTCTGCAGGGTGATCCGCCAAAAGGACTTCGCATTGATGATACAATACCTGTAACTTGATAATCTGCTTGAGAAATGTGATGAAAAAGTTTCTGGAACTATTTGGATCTGCATTGGAGCCTCCATGTATACTTGCAGCTGAACAGTTAAATCCATGTTAGGAAAACACTATTTTCGTTCCTAGCACAAAGCCCATCTCTCCTCTCAAGCTCAGCACTTTGGCTAACAGGCCAAACAGCATTGTTGACAATACAAATTACTGAATAATTCCTTTCACACACCTTGCTAAGGAGATAAGATAAACCCAGATAGAGTAGGGGTGTTTACACTGGTGTGACACCTTGGTATCTCTGGTACCATGTCCTACTTTCTATTCATATGCCAAGGAGAAGTCAGTGGGGGATAGGAGGGAACAATGACCATTCTTCACACACAGTGATACTGCTCAGAGTATAAACAGTGAAAGGTGGTTTACTCTCTTCTCCTGGTGGCACGTGGCCATGGAAGTGGAGGAATATGAGTTAGATGGGGAGAGGAACAAAGTAAAGTGAAAGATTTTTCCCCCCTGAGTCAGAAAAATGGGGACTTTTCCTGCTCCCATTCCCGTCTAGACACATTATCATGATCCAAATGGAAAGCATTGAATTCATACTTAGGGCAGGAAGCGGGATTCACTCCTCCTGTGTTAAGGGAAGCCCACTCCAACAAACCCCTTTGCTCTCTCAGCCCTGAAAACTCCTGATCAGACTCAAGAATATCAACCACAAGAGCAGTTTACAACTTGGTATGGTAAAAAAAATTACTCCATCAGCACATTAACAAATCAGGCAAGTACACAGTCACCCTTCTTCCCACCCCTGCCCCTGTCCTAAATTCCCCTGCCCCTGTCCTAAATTTAAAAGGAATATGATTCCTGTTTTATAAGAGAGACAAATGATTACCTAGTAACTTCAGGGGTGAAAGCAGGTCATTTCCCCATAATCTTTTAGCTTACTTGAGCTGTTCTCACCAAAAATTAAATTCCCACTGGGGACAGATGCCCAAGGCTCCTGGTTCCACCGTCAACATTCTTGTATCACTTACAGCTTTCATGTGACATTTGTGGAATGACGATAGCCACAGTTCTGGCAAGAAGATTGTATTTTCAATATGCCTCATGTTGTTCCACATAAAGCCATACCAGCACATTTTCAGAAGATAGAAAAAAGGTGCAGACACAATAGAAATAATAATCAAGCAAGCTTAAGCAGTGGGGGAAGGAAATGAGCTAATTTCCAAATGGTCAGTGCCCAGTCATGGAGACTAAGGGCAGGTAAACAGGAAAAGAGAGGAAGGAGGAGGTCATTACACCTTTGGCTTGAGAAGCTTCTTGGGGTAGTTATTCGAAGCAGCTGCTGCACTTTAAGAGGTGAAAAAAGACATAGGCTGAAGGACTGTCTGAGAAAGGCTAGACCTTGAAAGAGTTGTGGAGTCCATACAGCCAGCCATACCAGTCAGTTGAAACACGGTGGTTGTTAGATGCTTGTTAGGGCTCTTGCTAAATGCATTTTTGTGCTTTTAAACATTTTTTTTATTATTTTACATTACTGTAAATCTATGTTTTTAATTCTTATTTTGAGTTACAAGTAAAAATCCATCTTGGCCAAGGATAAAGTTGATTCTTAGCAATTTAAGTCATGATATACACAGTGAGAAAAGAAAACTCCCCAATCTCAGCTCCCTCACACTTCATTCCATTTGTTTTTATTTGAGTAGTGGGGGCTGAAGCCTGAAAGAATACAAACTCAGATTTGTTGAATGGGCCAGGCTCACTCTGGTTCTGTGGTGATTTACAAAAGCAGAAGCCCATGGGCTGAGAATTCACCAGAAAAATGTGCTCCCATATCAAGGTACAAAGGTAGGCTTTTTCCATACCAAGAGTACTGGGATTGGCCAGGGGCATATTCCATAAAGAGACTTGGGATTTTGGTGCCCAGCCACGCAATACCCAAATCAGGCAGCCTGCAGAGAGGAGCTTCATGGGTTATGATCCAGTTGTCATGCTTCCCTGCAAAACACATCCTAGGGTGAAAGTGGAGAGTGCTTAGGACACCACAACGTTTGTGCAGATTAGCAAAGGCCCAACAACATTTGGGCATCTGAAAAGCCTCTTAGTCTCTTAATGGATCTTCTCTTAAGCATTAAAAAGGTAGAGAGGACCAGGAAATCTGAGGAATTTGTCAATTAAGTGACTTCAACCAGTTGGAATTTTGGGGCATGCTGGACACTGAAGCCTGGGAAGTGTGGCAGTAGGGCACCAACAATAATATGGACTCTCTTTTGTCACAGATCAAGAGAGGTACTGGCACAACAAAGTGTAATTTTAATTTCCCTGCTCATGTTTCAGGGAATCTTTGAATTTGCATTTAATTCTCTTTTTTTCCTTTGCTGCTTGTATTATTCTCTCCTTATCCCAATAATCCAAAAGTGTTATTTTCTCTCTAATTTGTTCCCACAGATGGCAGGGTAGGGAAATAGAAAACAGAAGTCAGAGACCTTGGGAGTATAATGAAAATGAAATCATGTGCCTCCAGATTAAAAAGAGGAAACGTATTAAACCTTTAAAAGTACAGATTAATCAATTATGTATGCAAAAGAGGACACAAGAATTACAGTCATGAAAAGCGGAAGGAAATTCAGAAGTAGAGTATATGCCTCTGGGATCCTCCTGAATCAAATCCAGCAAAGGGATGTATTTTCCCTCCATGCATGCCCATAAATCCCATGAATGTCAAAGGGACACTGTTCATTTAGAATAGGCCCAAAATTTAGGTTTAGAGAAAAGAAAAAGGAAAGAGGTTTCATAAAACACTATCATAACAGCAACAGCTTTAAAAAAAATTTAAGCACATTTCAGTGACCACTAAGCAGGGGAAGAAAAAGAGAGAATGAACAACTTCTGTCACATTGTAACAATTCTCACACCACAGACTATCATTTACCAACACCACTGTATTGGTATTCATTACACGTTATACTAGTGGAAGAGGCCTGTGGGTCTCCAAAATGGATGCACTAGGGAACAGTGTGGGGAAGCACCCTGAAAAAAATGCCTTGTGCCCTTTAGGATAATCCAATGACCTGGCCTGCCAGCAATACTGTAGAAAAGAGAGTGATCAAAATGTCACTACCTAAATTTAGTGTTTAGTTTTCTGCTGCTGTAATCCTTGAGAAATACTCAGGGTGTCTTCTGGATAAGAACATAAAGAAGGAAAAAAAAATTTAAGTGCCAATTTATATATGTGTGCTTGGAGGGCCAAATTTTACACAACCAAATTGTCTGAAACATATGCTAATTCTTAAAACCAACATAAAAAGGAAACACCACTGTTGGGGGTGTTTTCCTTCAGTTCTCCCATTATTCTGACTAGGTTTCCAGGACCACATCTTTTACAATGAGGAGTGAATTCCTCCCTGTCGTGTCAACAAATTACACAAATATAAAACTTACATAACTTTATATAGAAATATAGTGTGTCAGAAATGTCCTGTTGATTCAAGTACAAGAATTGATTATCTCAACCAATCAGCAATACATTAAGAACATTTTAATTACTGCCAAACCAAAACCAATGGAATATTTCCCTAGGCTCTATTTTCAAAATTCTCAGAACTTGCCCTGAATTTACTGGAAAACTAGCTGAGTTGCTTTCTAGGGTCTCTTGCAAGAGAACCTTTCTAGATGTTCACCACTCTGATGGTTCAAAAGCTTCTTGTTTTAAATATAGGTATATTTGTGGCCAGTGGTTTTCCTTTGTGTTTGTATCAACATTGACCTAAATAATGCTGAAACACTGCTTTCCCTACCCACTCTTTATCCTTCTTACCACTGTAGAATTATGTACTTCTCCTTGACTTTGCTTTGCCAAGTCTTCCTGCTTTCATCTGATCCATCAAAGTTGCAGCTCCCAGATGATCCTACCAGGTCTTGTATCTGCTTCAGATCCAGTCACTTGATATGGAAGAACGCAACTACACACAGAGTCACTCTAGCTGGCTCTTTCTCATATCTAGAACAACGCTATTCTAACTTCCTTGTCTCTGCTGGAAATACCTCACCAGTGCAATTGGGATGGCGTGTTACTGCTTGTGGCTGTGTATCCATCAGTCTTTTTCCACAGGTGTTGGCAAAGCAAAAGCTCCTTGCCTAGGGCAGAAATGCTAGATATTAAATCCTAAATGAATGTTTTTTGGTGTGAACTGCTGTTAACTATCATTGCATTACTGCTACCTCACTTCTCAGAATCATTCGTGCAATAATTTTTGTAGTGTATTCTCTACAATACTCTAAAAAATATCAGCAATGTCTTCCAATACACAAGGTCTAAAAAACTTTGTCATATAAATCTATTGTGGCATTCATTAAGAAAAGTATTAAATAAGGTCCTGCACTAGCAACTGCTGACTTCAGCTAGCTATGTCTTAGAAAGCACTGCAAGTTTTTGCATAGAGTAAAACAATTACATTTCTGTTGAAGACAGAGCAATTTGTCACAGTCTGTAGTAAAAGGTGAAGATTAACAAACAGAGGAGATAGTTATACTTATGTTCAAAGAGATTTTAATTCTGGGCTTCCTTCTGTCCTGAAGGATTTTTTAGGTCTGTGAAAGACGCATTTCTTTTCTTAACAGCATATCTTTCCGTAGTGTCAGAATTGCCAATGATAAATAGTTCACATTTTATTCCTTCAGAAAGCAGCTTAACACTGTTGACATTATGGAAGCTTTTCTGTAAAGCAAAAAATGTGCACATATAATGCAATACATAGTTATGACTATGCTATTCAGGTATTATTGTAGGTGTCATGGAATTTCTCCAAGACCTTTGCATCACTTTGCAACAGGTGGCCACTTTCTCTTCTCTGGTAGGTTACATTACAGCTTGCGGCAACTACAAAATAGAAATATGCTATTTTGTCTTGCCCCATACACTGTTTAAAGCATCTACCAGCTTTCATGCATAGCTCAAACTCCTTAGAAATCCAAGTAAGTTTCACTCACGCTTAAGAGATTTCTTTGACATCCCTGGGAATAGCAAGATAGCACAATCTAGTACAGTTTCACCCAGTACATTTTGTTTTCATTTAACTTATGTATGATTTACTTTTCCTCTAACATTATATGTAGGTATATTATTCCTTCCATTTTTCCCTCCCCAAAAAAAGTGTATCAGTTGATGGGATTTTTACTTCAGAAAGAACCTTCTTTTTTTACATCTTGATTTTTTTCCACCACTTCATCTCTTCATCTTTTTTTATCTTCTTATCTGAATTAATTTACAAACTGCAATCCTATTCAGAGAAATAAAATCAGTTAGTTAGTTATGTCAAATATACAGCAAAAAAAAATCCCAAACTTAAAAGACACAGATAAACAAAGGGTATCCTAGTGTGTATGTCTGAGGAAAGTACTCTGTCTACATTTCTCAAAGGCTCAAATGCTGTGATTTCTGTGAAAGGAAGTAAAGTATACTAACAAAACTGTTGTTACTGCAACTTTGGAAGTTTTGTCATTGTGCAAGGAAAAAGACCTTTGTTGCACAGTGCCATCAACCTGCAGTAATGCATAATAATTATCACACACTATAATAAAAGCTGAGAATTTCCACAATTATACACACATGCCATGCTAAACATCACAGTATTCTAATCATCTACAAGCAAGAAGAATTTCCTAATTCCTTTTCCAATTAGTTTCAACATTAAGGACTATACTCCCTTGCAAATATACATACTGACTTTATGAGGCTTAAAAGAGACGTTCAGCCATGGCACAGACTATCATGAAGGAAGCAGAAGTGGGTGTTTGGGGCAAGGTCCTATTATGTTGGGTGCTGACTCATTCAAAGTTGGTTGCAAGTGGATGCACTGTGATTTCCATGCAGCAAATGGTACTGGGAAGAGACACTGTATGCTCTCAGTGGTTCTCAAGTTGTTTCTGTCACCATGATGTTGCCCTTCCAGTGATCTGCTTTCTTCAGAATTTATGTCAAAAATAAAATATGCTTTTCAGGCTACTTTAAAATTACTTTACTTGAGGATCAGCTTACCTTAAAATAAATAAAATTAATATAAATTTGCACAGTGATAATTGTCTGTTTCTCTCAAGTTTCTAAACTAGAAGTTACTGTGATCACTCCACCTTGTTGTCCTGTATGCACTTAACTCATAAGGACCACACAATATTATGGTTTCATATAGTGTAGGATACATTTACCATAGTAACAGTAAAATGTTGTTCCAGTAGCTTATTCTAACAGCACTTTTGTTCCTTAAAATACAGATCAACTCACTTAAAGTGACTGCCACATGAAACTGTTACTCCGTTTGAGAGCCTGACCTACCTGTGTGTACAGGATTGAGTTCAATCCTTGTTCTCAAAATTTCCCTAATTCATCTATTTCAGTGTAGTTTACTTTGTTGTCGCTAAGTCCATACCCTTCTATAAACTAGCTCATGCAGTTTAGACAGCATTATCTTAAAAATATCATGCTTTTATAAGACCACGTAGCAAAATGTCATCTTCAAAGACAGAATATTAAGTTGCTATTTTAATAGGGTTACTTCCCCTGATCACTTGATTCATCCACAAATTCATCTATAAAATCAAGAAGTCAGATGTCTGTGCCATTCCTTGAAAAGCACTACCAACACCAAATTATACATTTCCCTTTTCCCAAACTGCAGCTAATTTTCTTCTGCTTCATATAACACAAGCAACATTTGTTAAGTATTATAATACAGGCACCATTCAATGGAACTTTTAATGTGAATTCAACACATTAATTAATTTACCTGAATTTCCCCCAAAATGCACTCACTTGACAATGTGCAAGAAAGACATGTCTCATTTCATATGGTTTCTAAATGGCTGAAAAGCATGTGTCAATTTGTCACTTTGTTGTTTAGCATTTATGGTGTTCGAAAGCTGGTAGTTTTGTTCTGTGTTCAGAAGTGCTGAGGAAAAATAATTTCACTTTTGAATAAACATCAGAAGTCTCATAAAGAAGAAAATAAAACTATTTGAAGGTATTGAAAATCGTTGCCTTCAAAGTGATAAAACTGTGTAAAACTTGGAAGGTTAAACTCTGAGCTTCCTGCCTCCCTCTTTCAGCTAAGAATTGCTCTCAAAGAGCAAGAAGTCCTGGAGACCTGGCTCCCAGAGTAGGCACTCAGGGAAGGTATTTGGAAAGCAGGCAAGATTTCATAAAGATGTCATTAACGCTCTGTCAGAAGGGTTTTGAAATGGGTAGGCTTCTGGAAAATTTTAAAAACATTAGCTTTTTAAGGAATTTTCTGCTGAACTAAGTTTTAGAAGGAATTCAATGGGGTGTCACTTTAAGCAAGGAAGAGACCGTGAAGTGCTTGAGATTTTAAAATCTAAACCACAAAGCCATGTATTGGTGCAGAATATTGCTGTGAACACAATTTAGACTTCACTATTATCCTGATGAAAGATGAACCCCTCACTCCTAACCCCACAATGTTCTTCTACATTTGAAATAGGTCAATACCAACACAGAAACTCATATGTCTTCAGAACTTCTTTTTTATTTTTCTGTAGTCTCAAGAGATGTGTTTTTCTTCACAAATGTCCTGCTTAGGAAACCTGAACTGAAAACTGAGCTGCTTCAATTAGCATGTCTTCTTTGTCTGTGTTCCACTTTCTTGACTTCATGTGCTTAGGTCTTCAAAGTAGATCTTCAGGGCAAATTCTTATGGATATCTGTTCCCAAATGCATTTCCCACAAATAGCCTGTAAGACATATTTAAAAATCAGATATTTTGTTTAACATTCTTTATAGATGACCTTTCACTTGTCACAGTGACCTCATCCTACCCTTTCTTCCAGTGTCAGCTCTTGCTGTTATCTGTTCCCTTCCTTTTTCCTTCACTTCTAATTTGGCTCTTTTCTCTCCTCACACTACAAAAATACCTGATTTCTTCTCCTATCTAAAATCTCCTACCTTTCACCTCATTTACATCTATAATTTCTACCCATCTCCTTTCCTTGTACACAGGCTGAAGATTCTCTTTACAGAAACTCCCTGAATTCCTTCCTTCTGTTGCTACCTTATATTCCCCATATGTTCTCCCTTTACCTTGCAGAAACCATAAATGACAAATCCTCAGCTAAATCTCAATAGTTCTTCTACATCTTCAACTTCCTGGCCCTCTGAATATTACTAACACTATCAAATAATCTCCTCTTGACCACTTTTCCTTCCTTGACTCCTAATATTTCCCCTTCTTTTCCCCTCAAAGTATCTTCTCTTCCCTTGCTTTCTCCGAGCTTTCTACAAGATTCCCCTCTCTTCCTCTTCTACGCGTTGTGGATAATTTCATGCACTCATGCAAACAAATCACAATTTCCATAATACAGAATCAGAGCTCTGTTCCATAGCAATTTATTCCAGACATGTCTTTCTACCCCAGTGAGAATCTTGATAAGTCTCTGGGTATCACACTAATGACAACTAAAAGGCCTGAATGTTCACAAATCTTTTCTCTTGTCTCCATCTTTGATTGTGGTGAGCAACACTGATTTCAGCCTTGGATGTCCACATGCAGAAGCATGAGATCCTGTCTTCTCACTGAGTCTCCCATCTGTGCTCCCAATTCAGCCCACACCATGTTTCCACATGCTATCTCTAAACAATAGTCTTTATTGTCTCTTCTTACTGCTGAAGTTCTTGTCTGACGCTCCTCTCGATTAGTGCAATGCCCTTTTCTCTGGCCCTCACAAAAGCACTCTTGCCCTGCTCATTTCAGGCCCCAGCAATATAAATCATTTTCCTGGCCTGTTGTTCTGACTATACCCATTATCTTTGAACCCTTTCAATGATCCCTTTTTCCTCTGGGACATCAAGCTTATTGTGACTCTCTTAACTTTCAAAGCCCTTCATGGCTTACTCCCAACTTGTCACTTTTTATTCACTATCAAAATATAAATGCCCAGCATCAGTCAGCCCCAGATGCCAGCTTCAATTGATCAATTTGTTAAATTTTCCAACAAGCATCTTTTGTGCTTTCTCCCTTGCTGCCCCTCAGGCTTGAGAAGAGCCTGCATGTGCATTCATAAAACCAACTGTTATCCTCCTTTGAATCCCTTATTAAAATTCTCCTTTGCCAAAATCTTGAACATGGCTAGCTTACAGGCGCATGGAAAGCACCCCCTAGTATGGTCTTGTTATTCCCCTATTCTTATCCATCTGTGGTCACTGGTCTTATATTTCAATTACATTATTTTAAGCCATTTGGGACAGAGCATGGATATTTCATGTTTCTCCAGCACTCGGTGCGCAGTGGTTCTAGACCACAATTTGGCCTGCAAGGTGCTGTGGTAACACAGAGGAGAAAAAAAATGTATAAGGAAAAGCAGCAGAGAGAGAAGCAAATAAGCAAGCAGGGCAGAGTGATTTTTTTAACATTTTGTATGAACATTTGCAAGAAAATTCCTGCTGGTTTCAGTCAGTGCAGAAAGGAAGACTAGACAGCCTGTTCAGGTTTGGACAGCCAGGCACAGGAACAGGAACATGGCAGACAAATAACACACGGGTAAAGACTTTTACATATTCATGTAAAAGCATAAGCTGAACACAGACTGTATTTTTTAGAAACATGGCTTTGGAACTGCTCACAGAGCCAAGTCAGTTACAGCAAACAGAGTATCAGACAGTTTAAGTTGGTTTGAGCTTCTAGCACATAAAAAGAGGCATACTTACTTTCTCCAGGTTTCTAATTTTTTTTTCAAGTTATTCAGGGGTACAATAATGATCTATTATTTGCCTACTGTTTTCATGCACCCATCCCACTACGAGAACTGATTTATTCAATGTTTCCTTCCATTGCAATGCTGTTGAACAAAGTTTTATGCCAAATGTTTTGAAGGTAGATGTAGGATGGTAAAAAACGTAACAGCTCAAGTACACACTGCACTGACTGTGTGCTTTCTGGGGGACTGTCCAGAACACTCCTGACCTTCTTTTAAAGAAATGGCTAGGAAAAAAAGTACCCTACACCCTAGCCAAGATTTAAAGTAACCACAGCAAACCCTCTTATAATTAAGCTGCTCCACTCCATACACTTTCTTTCTAAGTTCACCGTAACCAAAATTGCAGTGAAAGAATTCAGGACCTTTATACTCTTTCATTATAGCTAGACTTTTGCTACATGGTTGATTCTCAAAAGGGGAATTGTTAGTGGTGGTTTTCTGTCTGGCTCAAAATTATAGCACCTATTTCTACTTCTGCACGCACAGCTCAGCATCTCACTAGGGTGCCTGACACTTACAAGACAAAGTTTCTCCTGCTCTGGGCTGGCTTTACAGTTCATGTCTATGACTTATGCATCTTATACTAATACTTTTTAGGATCTTCATCTTTTCACCTTTCAGAGATAAGGCCAAGTGCTGGAGGAACAGAGCTCACTGATTAAAAGCTGTGTGCTAAATGCAACAATCAACAATTGCTTTATCAGCAATCAGAGAAACAAAGGAAAAATGTATTGGCCACATGAAAAGCTTTGGGTTTGTTCTGACTTAGATTAATTCAATTATGTTAAAAAAAAAAAAGTTAAATTCCAAGAATAAGAAATCAGTAAATTTGCATAGAGATTAGGTAATAAAAGGTCTGTTGCACTGTATTCTCATTGGATGTCATGGCTTTCACTCTAAGTCAGAATTACAAAATACCACTTTTAAGGAGATATAGGTGTCTTAAATTCCTTTCTCATTTCTTTTCTATTAATTTTCACCTAAAAGCTTAACTCCTTTGCCTTGCAATGTAGAGTGCTGTATGCATATAGAATTCTTATTGCCGTGCTTTAAAGCAGCAATGCCCTGCAGGCTCCCCCTCCCTCTGCGTTGTATCCTATTTGAAGACCTTAATGAAAGGGCCTGGTTCCAGAATCACAGCAGCTTGTCTGCACAACCAAATTCCATCTCCTAATGAGTTCCTCTAAATCTGCCATCAGGTGACTTTATTGACTCTATGATCATAATGAGGTAGCAGCTCACTTTCTGCAGTTCTGCTGGTTTCAAGCCTGAAGTTCTCCTCTGCTCCCGGACTTTAGCTGATATTTAATGATGAGGAATCAAGCAGGGGTTTAATGTCTGCAAGAAATGTCCCTGAAGTGCAAAAAGCCCCAGACAGCAGTCTTGAAACTTTCCAGAGCCATATGACTCTCTAATGGTACACTAACAAACAGGAAATCTGCCCATCAGTAGCTAATTGACGTATCTGACGGTTTAATTGCTTCCCTATTAGGGAAGGTGATGCAGTATTCAAGTTGTCATTAAAACAAACACACTCTTTAATACATGAGGATTTATCTGAAACACATATCCCTATCTAATCTCCAAACCCTTGGTTCAAAACTGTTCATCTCCCAACATTGTTTCACTGTTTCATTCCAGGGTAATTGGAAGATTATCCTATGACATGTGAATAGGTACAAGCTGTTCAGAAAAGAATGCAATCTTTAGTGAGGGCAGTGCAGGCAGCCCAGACACACATGGAGTCCCATTACACTCAGGAGTCTAAGTGAAATTTCAGTGAGTGACAGCATCTTTCTACGTGGCTGTAAAGCATCAGGCACACTTTTGTTCTCATATATCTAATAAGGGGATGGAAGTGTGGCAAATGAAAGTGAAGAGGCCACCTGCCTCTGACTGTTTTGTCAGAGTTTTCTTTAACTTTTTCACTGCAATCTTTAAATAGTTTTATTTGGTCCTTATTTGTTAAAAAAATTGAAGATGAAATTTTAATTATGTTTGAATTCTTCAGATTCCACTCAGTCCCGAACTCACCTAGAAGTTGAGCAAATATCACTCAGGGATGGACAATGTTTATCTTCACTTCCATTTTTTCTCTCCGTTTTTTTTTTTCTTTTTTTCACTTGAGATTAGAATTGAGGGTGTCCAATCACCAGCAAAGGATCAAGCTCAGAAGATTTGCAATATCCAATGTGGTTTTGCAGATTGGATAGAAATTTTCAGATAAGCTGCAATTTTTTCTGACCTTTAGACTGGACCAAACTGAAGCTGAGGTTCAGATCTTGTCTCCACGGATTTTGGTAAAAAGTAAGAATCACAGAATCACAGATTCCCAAGTGTTCTTTTGGTAATTTGAGGCATTTAGCGAGAGAACCCAAACCTTTTCATTTCTGCTTTAAACTTGAGGAGAGATATTTTTACAATTCCATTTTCACTGATCCAGTGTTTTTCACATTTTCCCCTCCAGACTTGTAGAATTGTCACATTTCTGGTGGGAATATGTATGCATATATGTGAGAGTGTGTGTGTGTGTGTGTAATGTACAGTTAGAGTAATCCTTTAGGTATTAGGTCAGGACTGTTCCCAATCATATCCTCTCATAAATAGCACCTTTTAGCAGAACATCTGGAATAGGTATCAGCTACTACACTTTCCCCTGTTCTGTTTTATATTCATTCCATACCACTGAAAAAAGGGAGAGAGGCTGATAGTAAATATATCACTTTGAACTCCCAAATTTTATGCTAATACATGAAAAAACATTCAGTTACATACTGGTAACTCTGTGTATTATAATCATGCAATAGCATTAACTCTATTAGAGCTTCTGTAGCTTCTAACTGCAATATAATTACATAACTCATGAAGGGGGCCAAAAGAGCCTACATGGAGAGATTCAGTCCTTCCATCAGCAATGGAAACAGAGAATAGAAACAGAAAAACATGTGAAAAGAAGAAGTGTGAATTTGAATAGTGTGGAAAAGTATCTCTAAAGGATGCTTTCAAGAGTGACCCTCTAAAATAGGATTTGCTACCAGCGATGGCCCTGCAGCCCAGCTAACTCGGAGATGACCTCAGGCATTTGAATGCATACACATGCAGTATGCCTGCATTACCCGCACAGCAAGGCTGGAATCACACAGGCAATGCTAGAACTGGTCTCTGTGTGCTCCTTAACCAAGTCTGGAATTCGCTGTACCTGCAGCCACACATAGGGTCTCAGAGCAGTCTCCCTGCTGACTGCTGTGTCCCTATGGCAGCCCAGCTGGGTAGCCTCAGCATCCTCATTTCACAGCACGTGTCAGGTCAGTACTGAATTCAAATGGAAACCTGAACAGAAACTTGAGGTGGCTGATCCCAACCAGCCCCCGTGAAAACTGCCTCAAGGGTCTACATTGTTGCTCAGCTCCTGCCTGACCAAGGTGCTACAGAGATTTCATTAAAATAATCTCAGTGGTGACCTAAACTGATACTAGAGGAAATAAATTGTTGAATACACTGCTCCGTTTCCAAAGAGAAATGGCTATCCATGTTTCACCATTGCAATAGCACCCTACCTTGGAGGTGTGAACATCTGTTGTCATGGTTATTTGAGAGCCAGCTGGCATTTTCAAGGCCTTCCTAAGCCTTGCTGTTTGCAGCTCCAAGCCTTTCTCACTGTATCCCACAAGCAACTTTTGTGAGAACTAAGCCGCGTGGTGCCCTTTATTGGAGGTGTTGGTGAGATTCCCTTACAAGCGTTCTACCACTTTACATCCAGTAGCAAGCAGTGGGGCACGTGCAATGTGGGGACTGATTTGAGCTCCAGAGAGAGCAGAGGTGAGTAGGTCTTTTAAAACTACAGTGCTAGAAAACACTAGTTTATGACACCAGTTCTGAAGGGTGTTAGACCAAGGAAAGTGGGAAGGAAAGTCCATCTTGGTGAGGCAACTTACCTGGCTGTGCACCATGTTTGCTCCAGGGCAATAGTGAGATCAGCCATGGGACTGCAATACCACTCTCTGGCCAGTTTTTTGTCTCCTCTTTCTTGTCTGATATTCAGCCTGGGGAAAATTCAGTATTTTGCCTATATGTTTTTATGTGCATAGAGATGCAGAGATGAGGCTTCACCAGTAGACACTTTTTAACGGTATCTTGGTGTTGCTGCCGACAGAGGAGTTCATGAGAGTCCATTATTTTTATCAGGATAGTTTACTAGGCAGAGGCACATTTGGAAGCAATTAAAAAAAATGGGCCAAACTCACCCTAATATAACCCCACTGAAATAAGTCACTGAGCTTAGCCTGGGGAATTAGTTTTATTGCTTCAACAAAAGTTTTGACCTCATATGGTTTTTCCTTAGTCTGCTTTACACTTGGAAAACTGACTTTAAGACTATTTAATTGTTCTCTCTATCATCTTTACATGGTGGTGGTTCCACTTCTATAAATATAAATGTGGTGCACAACAATCTTGCTGATCACATAAGGCAGAATAAAAGATTTGGAATTTTTTCCTAGGCATGAAACTGATACTTTATGTAATTGTTAGGAGTAATTGTTGTTGTTGCTTGCAATACTGTTGAAAGGCTGCAGTTAGACTGGGGTTTCTTTGTATTTATTATAATGTCACAATAGAGAATCTTTCTCTTCGAAGAAATAAAGGCAAAGAGTAGACAGCAATATATACTGTGACAAATAGGAGTGGGGTACTAGCTACATGCTTCCTAGAATTCAAGCATCCTTTGGCTTTAATTAAAGTTATAATCAAGGGGAATGTGCAGAAAAAGAGTAAAAAATGGAAGAACGACCACTGGCCTTTCTACGGCTAGTAGGCTATCTCTGGCTAAGATCATCACAAGCCTTAAGCCTTAAGAAAGGGAGTGAAGAAAGAGAAGTTCCATGCTGTTTCTTAATAGGGACAATAGGATTGCATGGAGGAAGAAACAAAAGTTTTTAATGGAAAAGGAACTGTGTTGAAGAAAATACTTAGTGTCCTCATAAAAAAAAAAAAAATCAGAGGCTTTTGCAAAGAATTTTAATGACAAGACTGTACATACAGAAGAGTTGCTTTTCCCTTCCAACTATATTTTCTCTATTTTAGGTAACTTTCTGTGGTCCTCAGAATAGGAAAATTGTAAAACTGCAAGGAGAATTTTTTTTGCTCTCACACATAATCAACCAAATTGCCTGCTATGTCCCATTCACAGGCAAAAAAAACACAACAGGAGCTGAAAATTTGGATTGATTTCAGATCCCAGTTCATGGTTACAGACCTTATGCCAAGCATGGGCAAAGGTTGTTACACTTTGGCTTTCACTAATTCTAGCATTGCAAGTGGAATCCAACTTCTCCCTTGAAACCTTTTAGATTAAGCCCAGCTGAATTCCCTGTTTTGCTGATGTGCTCACTTGCAAGATAGTGTTATCCCTCAGTGCAAACAAAATAAATTAGATTTGGAGTAATGAAACTGACAGGTAAATAGAAGAATTAATCAAATGGACATTCATCTCTTGTCTGAGCAGGTCAACGGGTTTGTCCAGTTCCTTAGGCATCTCTGGTTTTTGTTGTTCACAAAGATGAATAATTAAAGGCTATAGGGTGTGAAGTCTACCACAGACTGTTGGCAACTGGGAACCAGCCACTATGTGTGCTTTATTAAAATTCTGCTTAAATTATTGGTAGTGCTGCACTAGCAGTAAGAACAAACTGATCGGCATCATACGGGGTCATTTGCTCCTTCCCGCTCCTGCTTACTAATTAATTCTGGCTGTAGTTGTGCATTAAGGGAGGTGCTGGAGGCATACAGATGCTGTGATATATTCAAGTCATACATCAAAGGAGGTTACTGAACTATTAGCCTTGAAGAAAGGATCTCTGGCAAGATTATTAACATTCATGCTTCTTCGCCCTGGATTCTTTTGTTTGGATGTACACCAAGAGTTCCTTGTGTACACCTAGCTTTCCTGTGTTGCTGTTTGTGCTGGCAATCTCACAAACTTCTATGAGTTACAGAGGCGATAAGCACAGTGCTTGCCTTGTGCAGTTCTGGGGAGAGGAAGCTAATATTTTAGTGCATTAGTCCTACATGAGCTTTGCGTTATGCTTACAGCACACTCTCTCCAGGGTTATTTGCCTGTTAGCATCACCATGAAAGAAGTGTTTGCATTGCTAACACTTCAGAAGTGTATGCTTCATCTTCCCTGTTATTTCCCATGTCTAATGTCATTTGCTGATCCGAGTCTTACTATTTTTGGAAGCCTAGTTCTCATATATACTCCTTAGCTAGATGACACTGCAAAGCTTTCATGCTTCTGTTGGAGGGGAGGTGGAAGGGAATGTAATTTTTGCCATTATTTGTTTTCTTTATACTTTGAGTACTATGCTTTACATGACTAGTCTAATCGAAGAAGATTCTAGTTCCTCACAACTCTAGAATCTTTGAGTTGGAGCAATTTAGCCGTAAATAAATTCAAGCTTGAGAGAAATACAGCAGAAGATGAGACGAGGATCTGAAAGAGAAAATATCAATAGGCAGTCTGAAGCCCCAGGGAAGTATCATACAGAGAGTATGATCAGCAAAGGTTTGAGGATGAGTACTGCAGAGCCAGGAACAGTAAGGCTTCAAAGCCTGGGAACCCTGGAAGCAGTAAGATCCAACACACAACTTGACTGAACTGAAAAAGGATGACAGAGGGAACCAAGGGAAGATTGGAGAAGGCAAAAATTGCACCCATATGAGCTATGTCATGTCCTGATGAGTTAAAGGCTCATTTTGTCTTGAAATGTAGGGGTTTGCACAGGTAAAGTTGTATATCTGTTCAATGATTGCTGTCTTAAAAAATAGAAAAAGTCTTAGTTTGCAGTTCTGTTTGAAAATGGGAAAAGAGCAGTAGGTACACATGAAATTCAAGAGAATGATATAGTCTTCATTGTAAACCCTTGATTTTACTGAGAAAGCTGATGAGAGTGCCAAGAAAGAAAACTTAAATCTGGATGAGCTGTCTCTTTACATTAGCATCCTTAAGCATCCTCAAAATGAGAATTTAAAAAAGCACTGGCTAGTAGGAATTTAGGAAGCATTTTTTTTTAGCTAATGCTCATTCATTAACCAAAAATCAATATTTCATGGAAAAAAGATTAGTTCTGAACATTTTTCATTTTGACAAAATTTGGGAAAACATTTTTGAAGATATCAAAATACTATTTTATTGGTGTTGAAAAAACCCTGCCCTTTTTAGTGTAAAATTTTACTGGTTTGAATATTCTGGGTGACCAAATACAATATTTGATGTTTTTCATCTCCATTTTATTTGAGACTTTTTTTTCAAAATATTAAAAACTTTCAGAGGATAAGAACATTATTTCCAACCTGCTGCCACCATGACTGGTGTCTATTTCAACAGCAGATGATTATTTATCTGTCCCATACAGACGTGTGCAGATTTGAGCTTACTCCAGCTCTTTGAACTGTCTTCTAAAAACCCAGCACCATGGACTCACAAGTGAAAATACATCCCCTTTTAATTTCTCTGTTTAATTTCTCAGTTTTAAAACTTTTGAAGCAGAAGTACCCTGGCTCAGAGCTACACAACAGTTGTGAATGAAAAAGGAGGCACCCCTGGGACGTCTCCAAACAATTTTCAAATACTGAACCATGAATACATCACAGTCAGGAGTGCTTGACTTTGCTTTTTCATTAAACCTTTATATAGGGAAGTATTTATAGACCATTTTTAGTAAAAAAAAAGCTCTTAAACTTTTCAGAATAATCCATGGACACCTCAACCTTTTAGATACACTCAAAATCAACTGTTGCCATTTATGTTTGCAGCCTTGCAAAAACGAGACTATTGTTTGTGCTTTTTCATTTATTTTCTCTTACATTGTTTGCCTGTTGTCTTCCATGTGTAACTATTGGAGAAAAGTCATGTCATTTTGGAAGAGGTGGAAATTTCAAATTATTTTGTGGCCTAAAAGTAATTGCTATTGGAAACAAGAAGGTTAATAACATACCTTGTTAGTAACAAGAAAGTTAATAACATTAGGAAATTTGTCTGATGGTAGAACAAGTAAAATGAGTAAAATCAGAGAATGTGCAATAGAAAGTACATATTACTAAGATGTGAAATTCAATAAATACTCACTTAATTGTCTTCAGTTTTCCCATACTCAAACTAAAAAGAAGGTGTGGTTTTTTCCCTCTTATTGCAATGAGGGGAAAAAAATCAAGCTTTCAGTTGAAACCTAAAATAAGAAAGAATTCAAACCTCTCTCTCTCTCTTTTTTTTTTTTTTTTTTTTTTTTTTTTTTTTTTTTTTTTTTTTTTTTATTATAGAACAAAGAGAGAAANATGAGAAAAGGACAGGATAAAAGAAAGTCAGTTTGATGATAATTTTTGGAAATCCCTATTAATTCACAAGACAAAGAATAGCTCCAAAAGTTTGGCTTAAGCTGTTATGAATTCAAAGTAATTTTGGGAAGGTTTTGGGCATTGAAATAAGAACTCAGATAAAATGAAGCCTATGCAACATACTGAGTTTATGAGGGTGTCTCCCCCTGCTCACTGAGGTGAGGAAAATCAGGATAGCTTTTGAAGGTGACTGACAGAGGGTCAAGGTCTGAACTGTGAGTTTGACACAGGATGTTGCCTGAAAACTGTGGTTATTTCTTCCTGTCATAATCTTGCAGGGTAACACAGGCAAAGAACAACCCGAAGCACTGAAATGTGAGCAGATCTGAGATCTAGAGGATAGGAAACAAGATGGATGTCAACTCTGCTTAGGCCAAGAAAAACTGCAAAGATTTGCTATTTCACTCAGAGGACAAGAGACCTTTTAAGACCTCTCTTCAGAGTGCCCACGGCTGGCATGAATTAAGGTAAATTCAATGTTTACCTCAAAACTTGCATTCCTCAAATATAACAAGTGGTCAACAGCATAACCTAATGATAAACCTTCTGACCGATTTCTCAGACTTGCTGACCAGTTTCTCATTTGCAACTCATCATTCAGTGATGGTCTATTATGTGTAAAGCAAAGTCAGGTACAGCTGATGAGCAGAGCACTGATCTTCCTCTAAATAACAAGAACTGCGGTCTCCTTCACCCCTTAGCATCATGCCATGCATGAGTCGCACAAGGTAACTAGAAAGCTCTGGAGCCTACTTGGAAGTTTTGTATCGTGATGGTTCAGGCACTTTGAATCTCCTTCAGGAATAACTTCTCCTGAGTGTGCTAAACACTGGGAAACATGCACTTTTACAGAGAAAAAGCTTAATTATATAATACACATAATGTACACAAATATGCATGGTATGAGTAAAGAGGGTTTACACTTGTGGGAATTTCAAAAGAAAGCATCAGCGCGTATACAGTGGCATGTTTTGTAGAGCCAGAAGGGAAACTGACACTGGTATGCCTCATGAAAAGCATGTATCAAGTATTTCTCTAATTATTTTTTTACTTTTTGGAGCAAAGAAGCACACGTTAAAGCTATCTATCTTAAAAAAAATTAAAATTTTGTTCTGTAGCTCCATGAATACTCTTAACAGTCTTCACAGGTTGTTATTGAAAAGTTACTCAACACAGGTGCTTTTGCAGTGATGCACTGGAAAAAAAATCCATGGTGTTCAGTGGCTCTTTCAAAACATCAACCCGTGGAAGATGTAATATTCCTGCTCAGGGCTACAACATAGAACATACCGGCCAGACACAGGGCTTCAGACCAGAGCCTCAGACAGGAAAGGCCTGTTGTCTCTGGGATACATGAATATTAATTGGCACTAGCACTTTGATGACATTTCCATGGGCTCAGCATTCTCTTTCTAACCAATACTGCACACCATTTGAATTCAAACACATGCCTTCTCCAACAAAATGGGTTTCCAGAACATGCCAACCAGCTCCTTCAGGCTAATTCCAGGGCTACTGTTCCTGTAGCCCAGACAAGAGTGGGCATAGGCAGCACACAGCCCCACTCCCAGCTGGCTCCATCTGACATTCTTTGCAGACAAAGCCAACAGCCTGGAGATCACTTATCATCAGGAGGAGGGATGGTGGCCTACTGGGGTGATGGGTGGTGACCCGCTGCCTGGAGGCCAGGAAAGGGCAAAGGGGCCACTGTTACCCACAGTGCAGCTATCCTGCAGGAAGACTGGGCTGTTCTGTGGTGTAATGGTAGCTGCAGCCATTCCCGAGCAAAACTAGTGACACTAAGTGGAGCTGCAAGCTGCCTTTAGAGCCAGCTGCTTTGCTCTCTGGTTGTGAACTCCACTGCGACAGTCACGTACGCACATCCGTGTCTGTCAGGCAGAGCGGACTCTCAAGAGCCAGCAGGGAACTGGAGGGAATGCTGCTAGGGAATCCTGAATTACCCAGTTCTGAGAACAGATGGTGTTCCAGCTCCAGGAAAGTCAGCTCAGCAACCTTCACAAGCTCTGAATGCACCTGAAAAGACATAAAGATCTTCTCTCCACAAGTGTTACTTGACATCCTCAAACTGCAGATTCCCACCATTGTGCCTGCTTTGAGCTAAGGACTTATTTATGTGTTTAAAATAATACCGCTCCGCCAAAGCAGTGTTTTCCTTTGCCCTATCAGTTCCAGCTGCAGATTCCCATCCAGTCCCTGTTTTGAGTTACACTTCAATAAATATCCTTGCAATTGAAATCATCTTTCCTTTTTGTTGTCTCTGCACTACAGATTCCCACACTGACCCCTCCTTCAAGCCACAATTAATACATAATTTATGTCTGAAATAAAAATCACCTCCTCCTCCCGCCTTACCCATTCCAGCTGCAGTTTCCCATTGCCATCCCTGCTTTGAGCCATGATTAATACATATGTTTAAAATAAAATAATAAAAAAGTAATCTCTAGCCTCTGCTCCCCAGCTGCAGGCTCCCATTTCTATCTTATCCTCCATTTCCAGCCTGCGAGCTCTCCTAGCATTACCTCCCAGTCAAAGAGTGGGCCTCCCCCTCACTGCAGCAATGGCCTCTGAGGCATTTCTTCATGGATCACTTCCATCTCCTTCAAGGATCAAACCCTACAGTGTGTGAGGGGGAGGTAGCCATAAGCCTTTCTTACATCACTGACATTTTCAGGAACAAAGGAAAAAAGTGCAGTAAGTTAACAGTCACCAAAACAGGGAGCTGCCCATGAAAGACACATCTGGGATTTTCTCTTGTCACCCTGTGAGGTTTGGCTGTTCTGCCCAATGACAGTGGGTTAATCCTCTACTTCAGTTCTGCCTCAGGAAAGATTTCCAATTGATTAAACAGAGCCTGAGTGACTGCAAAACATGGTGTGAGATTTGGCCTTGCTGCATAGCCCATGGCACAGGTTACGGTGGATGACTCTCCCTGTGGGGCTGACAGGATCCTGGGTAGTATCAGCTCATAACCCCTTGTCCCTCCATTCTGTATACATTTATTTACACAAAAACTCTTTCACACATGAAACTTATCAAAAGTGCTGTGTTACACTGAAAAAAACCCACGTCTTTGCCCTTCTTCAGTGAATGAAGCATCAGTAGTCTTCAGCAGCTACCATTGGTGCTGGCAGGAGGAGAGGGCAGCTTGGAGTTTTTTACCACCAGACTCACAAGAGTAGTTGCCAAGGTTGACTTTCTGAGAGCTATTCAGGTGGGATCAAGGTTTGAGGCTGGTTTCCCCATTGTTTGGATGTTTATCTGAATTGATGCCTGAAACTCTTCACACTACCTGTGTTTTTCTACTGTCTTCACCAGACATGAAAAAATGTTTTGTTTCGGAAAGGTGAGGACAGAGAGAAAAGGGAAAGGACCAGGAAGGGCCTGGGGTATATTTCCAGTCAAGGAGTGAAGATGAGATATCCTGGAACTTCAGTGGCCTGGAACTCAGGCCTCTGGTATAGTCAGTTTGTGCACTGTGGCTGTACAGAAAAAGCATAAGGCTGACAAAAAAGCTTTGTTCCGGACTAGGGCTGGGGTATTCCATTGTGGGAAGTCTTGCCGCCATTCTTGCATCCGCTCCTCTGAGGGACTCATGCAGAAAGGGCACTTCATCCTGACCCTGTGCCTCTGGGACAGCCCTCTCTCATCACTCTTGTTAGCTCTAATTGCTTTTATTACAGCTACTTGACCAATTTATTGCTGTTTTATAAATAGTTTTCAAATGGTTTACAGTTAGCAGAAGTAGCAACTTGTTAGTTGAAAGTAAATATCCTGTCAAGAGAAGAAGCAGTGTGAGTCGGCATGTGGACAGACAGCTAGGTGACTGTGTTGCACATGGTGTATAATCTCATGTTCTCTTTACCTCAACCTATGTATTTAGCTCAGGAACTCATCAGGGAAGGGTTTCTCTCCTTTTTTTTTTTGTTTTTGCACTATGCCTAGTACATTAAGGCCTGAGTGCTTGTTTGGTACCTAGAAGTACTGCTATAAATTGCAAAATAGCAATTGTTCAAAATTACAGAAATCTGGGATTAAGTTTGGTTTGCTCATTAAAACAAATATCTAAAATCTAAATTCAAAATCCATGTGTTAATTGGCTTCTCTGCTAAGGGAAGAACTGTTTTTAATAGAAATAACCTTGAGATGAAAACACTAGTAGAAGGTAAGTGGCAGCAGATTCTGCTTCAGATGTATTTCTCACCCCACCTCCTGGGAACAGGGATCAGTTTTTTATTTCTTAAAGCTAAATCCAGAAAAACATTCTCTATTCCACTAGCCTCTGTGGACATTGAAGCCCCTTACAGGCATGGAGGAGTGTCAACAGTCCTACCCTGAAGCAAATGAGACTTGATCTTCTCCATGAAACCAAAGAGGGGAAGAATGGTGAGGAAGGAAGCAGCAGTGCTGGAAGGCTTGGTTGGGAGCCCAGGAGATGTACGCTTTTTTTTACTTAACTCATTAGTGAAGGCCTTTGAGATCTATTTATGGAAAGTCCGGCAGAAAAGGTTGGCATTGTTAATTAAAGCTTTCATCTCTTTCTTACTTGGTAGGAGATGAAATGCAGCTAAGAGTGTTTGCTGTCCTAACAGCTGTAAAGATATTGGGCCATGACCTTGGTTCTGTACAAGTTACCTGCCCTGCTTCTCAGCCATGCTTGTGTCAGCTTTCATTTCTGCATTCTGGGTTGAAAAGTTTCTGTGGTGCTTGTTTTAAATAGTGTCACTTGCCTGAGGATAGCAGTGACAAAGGATTGCCTGAGGTGTGCAGACCTGGTGAAGCATACCTATACATTACACAGCACTGCCCTCTCCAGTTGCTCACACCCTTACAAATTTGCCAAGCAATGTTATTGGAAGTCCTGCTTCAGCTTCTGGGCACAGCTGTCTGGCAGGAACTGGACTCTGCATGTTGGATGGAGTATCACCAAAGGGCAGGAGAGAAGTTCTGGCCCTGCGCTGCTGGGTCCACACTCACAGGGTTTTACTACCAGGCACATTTTCCTCCTGCTCCCTTAAAAATTTGAGTTGCAGTTTTGCTTGAATGCAAGGGACGTATTCCGTCACATCAGTGTGCTGAGGACTGAGCAAACTCGGTTTCTGCCATGGTGGAAGGTATGTTAATAACAGGCACCGGGGACCCACAAAGCTCTGAGGACTGAGAAATCAGCTGTGGGTCATACTGAGTGTCGCTATTGCTGTGAGTTAAGTCAACGTGCTCTCAACAAGAATGATAATTTATATATTTAAATTTTGATTATGTATGAAATGAAGGGAGAAAAAAAAACCAAAAAGAAATTAGGATTTAAATAGCTGTTTTGTAGCTTTTGAGGTATTTATGAACATTTTGTGTATGATGGATAGTTCTGAAAATATGACTTTCTCAAGAAAATCAGTCCATTTTGCAACTGTAATGAATCATTATATACAGTAGTCCAAACACTGCTTGCCAGCGAGCTACCTTAAAACAAGATGCTAAGGGAATATTTTTCTTGATTAGATAATGGGCTGGTTGAAATTCCTTCAGCTTTACTGAAAGAGAAGTTAGCAATTTCAGACATATCAGATGATGCATCAATTTTCTGTAAACAGAAGACTGTGCAACCCACTTTATTGAAAAGGCCTTTATACTGAGCTAGATTTAATCTCTCAATTTGAGAAGCAGCCCCATGAAATAAGATGTTTGCATGCAAAATCTCCCAGATTTCCAATGGAAATATAAAACAAAGAAGAGCATGTTCCCTTGGGGACTGCACCTATCTTGGATTAGATTTTCTCTGATGTTTTTGCATCATATTACCAATGGCTTCAGGGAAGTGAAACAGCAGTTTTCTTTCTGGAGAACAAAGGCTTGCAGAGTTAAAAAAAATGTTAATATATTTAAAGCACTTTTAGCCACTGTTCTTTTTATTACTCTGAGAATTCTGGACAAAAAAAAGGTATCTTATTGTATTATTTTATCATCTATGTTAATGATATTTGCATTTCAGGCTACAGCCTGAGAATTCTGTAAAGGAAAATGATTTCTAAATGAACACTTTTCGTTTCTCATAGACATAGCTGTTTTAACTGTTAGTACTGCTCTGATAATACAGATCCAACTCCGAAAAACACTGGAATCCTTGAAAGTATTTTCCTTTTTGTTTTGGTTTTTTTGGGGATTTTTTAAGCTCCATGGATTTTGGAAAAGATCTGATAGCCACACATGGAATGTATGTAAACTTTATCGAAAGTTTTGGAGACTCAGGATCAGGATTGTGTTCTCCTACCCTAGATTTCAGTTCTGACACCTTCCCCTATTTGCATGAGTTTTTCCCTTGTTAACTATATTTGGCATTAGATCAGTTGTAGGAGCCACCAGTGCAGTAGGTTTTGCTCATGTAGTGTGCCCTGCTGGATGCAATGGGTGGGTACCATGGGACAGAGCAGGACCAAGCACTTTCAGCCTGTTCAGATCTAAGAGAAGCACTTTGCTTTTGCTTTGCTTAATCAACGTAGCAGATAGTTGTTATTATTATAAATTAATTAATAATTTAAAAATCCTCATTTATTGATAAATAATTTAGGAATCTGGGCTTTGTCTTCCCTGTTTGGCCAATGTAAATTAATTAAGCCCTTTACAAAGAGGCAATACTTTTTAAACACTTCAGGTGGAAAGAATCAATTTTGTGTTTAAAGCACTCAGAGTTGACCTGAGCATGCTTTAATCCTGAGAAGTGTTATAATGTTTGTTATAATGTTATAAGTGCTATAATGCTAAATGCTTAAAAAAGGTATTTTTAACAGATCATCCCTTTCCCTCAATAAGAGATTAGCAAGACGCGCTATAATTTAAAAATAGATTAAATAAAACCCGTGAGAGTAGATTGTCTGGGAATTTATATTCAGCCTTTTTAGAATATGCAGTAACAGGGAACATGCAATGATTTGGGAAAATATCCAAGAGAAAATCAACACAGAAACAGCTTTGCTGTAGGAAGTTCATTTGATTGTGGAACTTGTGACCTCAAATGGTAAGAAAGCAAAGCAATGAGCAATTTGTTTTGGTTTTCTTCATTCTTCAGGGAAGTGAGGGGAGAGATTTGGTCATTGCTACAGCTGGAAGGAGTTTCTGGATTTCCGATTAAGGATATTTAAAACAAAACCAAAAGCTTGGGAATTATGTACCTACAATTGAACTAGTTATAAACAAACAGCTAATTCTTTCATCTGAGTAAACATCTCAAAT
This sequence comes from Sterrhoptilus dennistouni, assembly GCA_013397095.1. Taxonomy (NCBI): domain Eukaryota; kingdom Metazoa; phylum Chordata; class Aves; order Passeriformes; family Zosteropidae; genus Sterrhoptilus; species Sterrhoptilus dennistouni. The sequence goes on from VWZU01016071.1 coordinate 543,571, forward strand.
ACTTATATTAATCTGCAGGCAATCTCAAAATCGTTGTATCTGCTAGTCTAGAAGAAAACCCTAAATTAAGTTGTATACTAGTACACTAGCACTAAAAGCAATTGTGGTTTAACATTTTGACAGGTCAGCATTGACTGAAAAGGCTTCACCATATTCCCTCAAATGATTTTGAATCAAACAAACCAAAATCAAACTAGACACAGCACTAGTAATCCCTCTGAAAAAATGGTTTGAAATACCTTCCTGAAAGTCACGCTCCTTAATGTTCTTTAAAAAAGGCTTAACAAAGGGCAGAGCTGAAATAAATCTTGTATCTAAACCTGATGAAAATAATTTGGAAATGAAAAGGAGTCAGAAAATGAAGCATAATAGACTTGAAGGTCGCACGTGGATTGGCATGGTGGAAGGTAGTTGCTGAGAAGAGAGTTACATGTTTACTTCCCTTTAAATTTTACATATCTGCTGTTTCAGCCACCAAGATTGCTCTTGAAGCATGTCAATGCTTCATTTCATTTCCACTCCTAGTTCACAGATTAGCTGGGAGAGCAGAATAAGACAAATTAGCCCACTCAGCAAGATGATGGGTTAAGGAGAAAAAGAGGAGAGTGGGAAGAAGAAACCAAGCCACAATGCCACGGATTGTGCAGCAATAGCTGTTTCTATTGCTTGCAAGATGAGGAGATTTAAATTTCACAAGGTCAAGGAACACAATCAAGCCTACTGCAGAAAGTAAATGACAACAGAATACTACCGCTTAGCACTTCCTATGCTTGTGTTGCCGGACAAAGAAACACAAGGTTTTCTTGCACCTCTGGACATGAAGAGTAGTATGTGCCAATCAAGAAACCAGATAACCCTTTTCTAAGTTGCTCGACTAGTTGTCTGCAATCCATGTAGGCAATCCTTTGAGTAAAATTTTTGTTGTTGTAAAGTAAATCTAGGAAGAAGGAGTAGAATTAAATTTCACATCTCACATATAAAAGGCAACACTGCTAGCATTGAGTGCAAAGACACTAAAAATACTTGTACAAAGCAATACTTAAGTGTACCCATCCTCTTGCTGTGCAGACATTCCTAGGTTTATATCCAGTAATAAAGACCTTTGCAGTATTTCCCAAATGGTTAACATGAAACTCTACCTGTTCCATATAAAATCCCTTTGAAGAACATCTAAATTTCAATTTAAGAGCAGTGTAGTTCTGCTCTGCATTAGCTGACCTTCAATTTCTCAGAAATGCCTTTATGTTTCAATGTCCATACATAAAAAACATGTAAAGCTGCAAAATCTCTGTGTGTACGTGTATACATATCTAGTGAATATGTGATAAATGGACACATATTCATTATACCAAGCTCTGTAATACAACACTGCTACCTGTATCTAATCTGATAAACAAAAAATGATATAGAAAGAACTGGAGTTTTAATTTTGTCATTGCTAACATTCAACCCTTGAAAAGAGCTCAGCTCAGCTGATCTGGCACCTCAGCCTTGACCTAGTGGTCCTTATTACTTTCATAGCCCATGAAGAAAAATACATACTTGTATTATATCCTTCACATGTTCCTAAAGTGGACACCTTACACAGCTGTGATGAATTCCTCCTTGATCCTGTCTCTCTGTAAGTTATCTGCAAAGTCCAGACAAGGATTCCAGAAATGCTATTAGCCTAAGTAAGCCATGGTGAGCACCCAAATGGGTTGTGACTGCACTCAGATGATGATGGTGGAGGTCTGACCCTCCACAGAAAATAAAACAAACCAGAGCCAGGCATTAAATATTCAAATTGTATAAAGTTGCCAAGTTCTCCTGAAGCTCACTGTTCCAAATTACTGGATACCTTTAATTGGCTTTTTATTTTTTATCCCAGATTTCCTTTCCTCATCTGTAAAACTGGAACAATAGTCCCATTGCATCTCATATTTCAGATATCAGTCTCACAATCTAAAAAATGTTCACCCAACTCTTGCTCTCATAACAGCTCACAAGTGAGCCTACAAGGAAATTAACAATTCTGTACTCACTGCAGGGCCTGCTGATATGTATTAAATAAAGCCTGGGGCCTCATGTCACCTGGGGGAATAAAAATAAATAATGGATGCTTCTCTGAATTGTAAAGCATCACAGAGGAGTGACACTAGCAGGAGACTAGAATAAGAGACAGGCAAACTAACTTCTTAAATTTGAGTGTTAAACATAGTGAAGTGCATACAGTATCACATATTTGTGCATATACCCATTCAGATACATTTTTTGTCTACTTGTATGTTACATCATGGCTTTTAGGATACAGACCAAGTAGGAAGAGCTTGAGAGGAATTATATCTAAGATACAATTCAGTCCTCTGAACACCAGTGTAAAAGTAAATACAGGAAAAAACTCTATTTATATAGACACATCTTCTTCTGATTTTTAAAAAAACTGGCTGATCACTACCAAGAAAAAAATACCACCAATATTCACGCCTCTAAACATGAGACAGACAGGTCACCAGGACTGGTTATATTATGAGGTTTCAGGTTTTCAGAAGTGGTATGAGGACGTTCTAATGGTTGGGGGTGTATTTACTACGACACCAAGACCATTCCTCTGCTGTAAGACACAGTAAACACACTATGGATGCAGAATAACTCTCTGCCTTAGAATTAGAAAAAGACAGAAAATGAGAGCAAAAACCTAGACTGATATGATAAAAATATTCATATGTGCTGGTATGAACTCCCCTTTTCTTAAGTTACCTTTTCTTAAGATAGAGCAGATTTGCATGCTTAACTCTGGGCATCCTTATCTTCAGCCCATTGGAATGAAGAGGTTTGACTGTAACTGAATTTTCATCTCTGCTGTGAGAAGTGCAAATCTTACTTCAAACTCAACACGACCCTCTGAGACACAGTGCGGTGCATACCATCAGGCCTTTCTAGGTTATCTGCAGCCCCTCTATGCTATGTTTCCCTTTGAATCATATAGTACAAGATAAAAATGAATGAAAGATGTTAAAAGAGCACACAGCTAAGTTGAAGGGACACAAATGTATGAGATCAGGTAGGATTTTTGAAGGGATGACTGAAAGAGAACTCTTTTCAAGCAGCTGGTTGCTGTGATAAATAGCAAGTTCTCCCTGTCTATTTGGTGTGGATATGATCTCATCTCAGGTGGTTTAAGAAATCATCTCATAAATATAATTAGGTTAGAAAAACATGCACACTCAAATGTGGAGGGTTTGGAAGCACAGCATGGATGTCTGGTTAAGTATGACAGAAAAATACAGATACAATATCACATATCTGGTGATATGGAGTTGTCCTAGGACACAGAAGTGCTGGAAAGGCAGCATGGGATGTCAGTATTTCCAAGTAACCAGGGAGCACAGCCCTGCTTGCTAACTCTCAGACTTGTGCTCTTTAGGTACAGAATTTTGCCCCCCCTCTTTTAAATCTCTTCTACCCACACAGCTCATATTTCTAGCACACTTGCATCTTTCCCAAAGTCAACTACAACACAGAGGCACAGTGGTATTAACAGGACTTGAACCAAAGGACAACACCCAAGAAAACCAGAGACCTCCAGAGCTAGACCTCTGAGTTTGGCCAGCCAACTCCTACTGCTTTCATTAGGACTTCATTGAACAAGAAATCTGTGTTTTGCAAGGCTGAGCACTTTGAAAAGTGAAGTCCTTCAAATTTATATCTCAAAACATAGGAGGTGCTAACACCAGTATTTCCAGTGGGTGGATGACTCCTTTGTAAGCTGGAAACTGCCCGGCATCAGCTCCCATATATGTGTAGAAAGAGAAAACATTCCTCTGCAGTTCTTTCAGCAGCAATTCAGCTCCTCCAAGGAACCAGCAGAAAAGTGCTATAGAGGACACCCTATCCATCCTCCATTTAGGACTACGTAACTCTAGGGTAATAGAAAAGTTCTGGAGACAATAAACCTAAGAAGGACTATTTTGGATATTAACCTCACAACCTCGCACAAGTACATTTGCTAAGGTGACTGGGGTCTTACCACTGAAATCCAAATGCTGATGGATGCAATCACCTATACAAAAGGATTTTTCAATTTAAAAGCACTGTAGAATGCACAGGGAAAAAAAAAAAGTGGTTGTCTTTAAAAACACACAAAAGTAGCATGCCAAGGCTCCTTTCCCCTTAATTTTTCTTCCAACACTCATGGTTGAAAGCAATGTAAAACTTGACTGTTGTACTGCAACAAAGGTTTGAACAGACAGTGTTCAATAGTCAGCCTGCTATTTCCCATTTGAAAATAATGATAATTTTCCATACCTTAGGATAGGTGTATTTCATATAAATGTCAAATAACCACTCAGCCTTGCCATAATTGGGCTTTCTCTGCATTAGAGGAAACCCATATGTTGATTTGTAGTCACCTCTAGTAGTGGAGCTTGCAGAGAAGAGATATAATTTAGCCAAATGTAAAATGTAAGCATAATTGCACTTTAAAGAAATGCAGTTTTCAGCTGCATAAACTGAAACTGTCTATGATGACCAGGTTCTGTTACATCTGGAAAAAGATTAATTCTCTGACATCGAACCCTGAATTTCTGTTTTGTTGAACTTACAACTGTTTAAAGATTCTTTCTAATATAAACTTGAGATTGGCATATGAGTACTGCAGATTACTGTGTAAAGCCCCAGCTGGAGCAAGTCTCTGAATGTATTGTGTAATTGACTCACACAGGAAGGAAAGGAGAACCTGGTAAAATACTTCATTCGCTTATAAAATATGAGCTAAATTTTTGTCTCTACCAATGAACAGCCCTGAATTCAATACACAGTTATACAGGTATAATTGAAAGAAGAATTTGGCCACTTTAAGAAACAATAAACCCTTTATTTGATTTGTCATTTCTTAGCAAGATATTTGTATAAATAAAACACTGGATGTTTTTGTAACTGCAGATCTTATTGCCACTGGTTTTAAAGAACAAAAAATGTAGGAAACAAGAGAAAAAAAAAGAGTCTGCCTATTAAAAACTGAAAGAAGATAGACAGTTGCCCTTTTTAATAATTTCTGATGTTGTGTCTTATTCTTTCAATGCTATCCAGTTGATTAGACAGAAAAAAGATTGTAGGAAAACTATCAACAATGGATCAAAGCAGTGAAAAAACCCCACAATTTCTGTCCTCTGTCCTACTCATAGAATCCACCAGGTATAAAACAACATAATTCCATTGAGATGGAACAATCTGGACAGTTTTTTTTTAAATGGCCAATACCATGAAATATGACACAATGAAGTTAATTACAGTGGTGATTTTTAGATCCCTAATATACTGCCAGTTTGTGATCAATTAATTAGTTCAAACACCATGTGACAAATCCATTGCAAACTTACTAAGTACTGGGACAAACTATCAAGAACTACTAAAGGTGCAATCCAACAAGAAAAAAAAATCAGTTCTTGTTTTCTCTTCTTTTCAATATACATTTTTATGGACTCCTTCAGAGAGTGCTACTGCTGAAAAGTACCCCTCATATTTATCTGGTGGTCTAGCACCATTCAGCTGCTAGTGGCTGTGTTCCAGATACCAGAGATTGTTTTTAAGTTATGAAGTAGATTGCTTGCTGATTTCCCTCATATGAAAGTCATCTTCTTAGACGTTGGCCTTGTCTGACAGTCTTACTCACTTAACAGAGGTTCTGAGGTAGACATACTCATGTTCATCCTGCACACCCTACACACAGTGCTACATATGCATATGTGTATGCAAACAAACACACAAAAACACACACAAAAAAATTCTACAGGTACATATACCATGTCTGCATCTGAGTCTCTTGAAAGAGACACTCATGCTGCACCCAAAAAACATTATTATTTTCCACAGGGACAGTGGCATGGAGTCTCCAAGTGTAACACACATCCTACAGACTGCATGGCATGGGAAAACTTTGTGGATTCCCTGGTAACAAAGACAAAATATTTCAGGAAATGCGCAAAAAGGCAGAAGCACAGTCACAGAATACTTTGTTGTCCATTTAGTTCTTACTTAGTGATTTTAAACCTGATATTAATTTTGCAATTCTTTCAGTTTTTTGCAGTTCTTTCAGAACTGCAGTTCTTTGCAGTTCACTAGCCAAAATTAACATCCTTGTGAGCCAATACTCCAACCATCCCCATGCCTACAGTGAGCATCACCTCATCCAGATATTCCCTGCCAAAAACAGGCATAATGCATGTGGAATTGGGATACATGTTGTACTTACCTTAATTTAATAATTATTCTTTTGGATGACAGTGACCACATCTCAAACATTAATAGCCTCTATTGTGTGATCACCGGTATCAATCACAGCTGTTCCATAATGAATCTCATAAAAATATTCAATCAGTGATGGAGAGGGCCTTTGAGATCCACAGAATGAGTTTCAGATGTTTGCAAAGTACTCTGAGGTAGGCTGCAGCTCACACAAGGGAAACTCTACCAGGTGTTTGCAGTTTCATGCCTGCTGCATAAGTAATGTAACCCATAAAAAGGATTTTTTTTTCCTCCCTCAGAGCAACTCAGCCCAGGGAAGCAGAACAAATAACAAGATAAAGAAGCACTTTTAGAAATGGAAATTTTGACCAATAGGGGTGAAATTCACTTTAGTGTTATAGCATTGGATAGGAAAAGGGTAAGAGATATTGGGTTTTCTTTTTTTTTTTTCAGGAGTGGGGGAGGGGGTGAACGAGGTGTTTTAGATGTACTGGATGCATGAATATAGTCTGAATGCTGAAAATCGTAATGTGTTCAATTTTGTGACTGAAATGTTCAGGTGTAGGGTCCATTCAATCTTACAGAACAGGCCAACCACTGTAACCTGCATACCAATTATCTCATTCCTTGTACCTTCAAAATGAGACTATTACACAGCAGCTTTCTCTCATGTGAAACCTGTGAGTAGTTGTGCTATTACTCACAAGGGGAAAAAACCCCCAAACTAGCAAAAACCAAAGGGCCAAACCCTAAGAGGGAAATCCTATGAGAAAAAACTGTCCTGTTAAAGTTTCCATTGGCATACCAGAAGACCTCAAGAACAGCTTTCTGTGGTAAGTGAAGTTGCCTGTTTCTGGAGACTGATGGGGATGTAAGATTGGAACAGACTAAGAGGGAGAAAAAAAGGTTAACCAACATTTCTTTCAGCCTTGAAAGTACTGCTGGCCTGGACAGCTCTGTTGCATACAAATACGCACATCCCAAGCTAAATACAGAGAGTTCAGTAGTTGCCATGGCTGAGTGCAGTTGGGGCATCAGTCGGATGCGCTCCTTTGATTCCCTGCCCAATTCCAGGGTAGCCTCCAGCAGTCTGAGGCCGAGGGACAGCCTTAATTTGTGGCAGCTGGACACAGTCATTGAGGAACCATATGCCAGCTGGGAGAAGCCAAGTCAGGCCAGTGCCTTCCCCTGCCCTGGGATACCCTTTGCAGAGTGGGAGGGAGTTCTGGTGCCACAGGGATTCCTCCCAAGCCTTGTGTAGCTTCAGCCCTGGGTCTTGCAAGGTGTCTTAAGGGGACTGCAAAGAGTGTCATGCTAATTTGTCTCCTCACATCTGTCCAGACACATCCTCCAATATCCAGAGAGACTACAGTCACTATCTCCTTATGAGAAATCTCCCATGGACTTAAATGCTCTTAACAAATTACACAAAAAACAAGACCTTTGCACCAAGCCCATAATTTCTGCACCACTGTGGTAGCAGCCCCTGGGACAGTGTCCCATGGTGTATCTTGGGTGATAGTAGTTCCCAGGGGTTATGGATTGGACAAAGCACCACAGATTTTGGAGCTAAATGCTGAAAAGGCATCTGGTTTCAATAAAACTGGAAACTGGACCAAGTTTTGTTTGCAGAAGTTTCTTCCAGGTACAGCACTGATGTCTTATCTCAGCGGCATCTTAGCTTTTCCATACCCTTGCATTAAAAGTCAAATAATATTTATGTGGATACACATACAGCTCATGTGGCAATCTTAAAATAAATTAAAGCAATATCTTCATAGTTGAGACAGTAACAATGTCATAATTATAAATTACAGAGAACAATAAATCACAATAGGTCTCTCTGCATCCTTTAGGCTCTTTTGTTTGTATTGCAGAATTCAGAGTTGGTTTGGTTTGAATTTTTTTTTTAGATCAATATGCAACCTAAGACAACAGCAGTAAAAAACCCTGAAAAATGTCTGTGCAAATCTCATATGTGAAAGCAGGTTTTTCTATCTAGTTTAGTTTAAAAAAATAAGACAGTCTACTTTCCCAAAAGGGCCAGACATAAAAACAACTTTACTTGTGGCTTCAGACATTCAGCAACATTCTGGATTAGCTTTAACCATTAGGTAATGTTAGATTCAAAAAACCTTAGCCCTTCCATAAACCCAATTCATAAACCTTCAACTGAATAGTGCCTTCATGTATTTCATGGATGCAAAACCCAAGAAATAAAAGTTTACTAAATTCTTGTATTCAATGACTGGATCAGAACATGTGTCTTCTCTTTAGGAGATTTTGAAGTAGATGCTCACACTGGACACAAAACTCAACAGCTTTTTCATCAATTACTTGACTTCCTCTACAAAGGTTATTTGGCCTGTGAACATAATAAGCTATTTTAAAAATTGTTCAGCACACTCTTTTTTGAGGGTTGCTAGTGTTTGAAATATCTATATATATTTCATTTTTAATTAAATGAGAAAAATATATCACATTTAAAAGTGCTTGTCCTCTGCTACCCATATGTTTTGCTAAGTGGAAAAATCCACTATCAGATATCAGAGAGTCAGTGTGGCTTGAAGACAAAAGGAGAAACCCCTTAGCTCGTCAGGTCTACACTTTCCCTTTTGGCATCACAAAGCAATCACCAGGACTCCTTGAAGGCTAGAAAGCTTTCCTGTTAGATTCAGGATCTTCTGGTGCAAAACAGAAAACTTTTTCTTTCACAGAGCCTGGCACTCGTTTTGAGTATGATGTGTGCAATGTGAAATAAAAAGTACATTTGATGCCAAAGATATTGTGCAACTGAAAAGAAGTTGGATCCTCTCTTTACTGGTTGCCAGTCTGTATCTTGCAGTCTGAAGCTGCAAAGGCAGCTGCTAAATCTGTAGCTGCAGTGATACAAAACTGAGGTGTTACTCAGCATTAGGAGCTGCATGAACAAAAGCTGAGAGCAACAATGTGCAGAGTATTCAGCTCTAAAAAATGCTACATTAACTTCCTTCACTCCTCTCTTCTGTCTAGAACCACAAACCCACTAGTTAGGTATGGGGATTCTGGGCCCCTCTGGCTCTCTACCTCTCCCCAGGTGGACAGTGAAAGGGTGTGACCGTTCAGGATAAGGAAGGAGGTGGTGGGATCAGGGAAAAAAGTTCTGGTAGCAAAACAACGTGGGACAAGGATGGGCTTGCCTTGGTAGTACAATGACAGACTTACCTTATATTAATGTAATGAGATTTTGTTGACAGATTAGTTTGGAGCTGTTGAATCTCAGGCTGTCTCCTCCTCCCTGTGTCTCCCATGGTTTTTACTGTATTCCTTCTCGAGGTTTCCCTTTTGAGGGATAAGGAGAAGATGGGGCAGAGGTTCAGGAGGAAGGCAGTCTGTAACATATACCCTTCATTAGCAGGAATGTCATCTGAGGATGATTTGGGTGGAGGAGCCTAAGGATCTGGCAGGAGTGAGCAGCAGTGATCAGTCACGCACAGGGCACAGCGAGATTGTAACAGAAAAGAAGAATATAAGCCATGCCAAGGATCCGAGGCTGCTGTGATTTGTATCAGTGCAAACATGTAATGGCAAAATAATGGCAGTACTTTGAATTTATAGTGGTAGACCTTAGGTGAGAATGAGACCCATGCATCTGAAAAAAGTGGAAAAGGGAAAACTATGCAGAGAGCAGTATGCAAAGGCAAAATGAGAGGATGTGCTGCACTAGGATATTGTATCAGCAACTATGGAAATATGGAAGTGGAAATGGTTAAATTAAATTATGTTTTAATGTTCATTCTGGTCTGCTTGACTATCATGAATATGATTATCAAATGATTGATAATTGTGATATCCTAGCAGAACAGAAGTACACAGTCCCCAGAAGTGTTAGATTGTATCAGCGTGGAAATCCCACTAACAGGAAATTTCAAAGATCTCCAGACAGATCCTTAACTGCTTCTGTGGCAGTGCTCACTTCTCAAAGATTACATTTTGTTATTTAATTTTTTAAAAAAATATCTCTGCTAATAATTAACAAAGATTTGTATCTGAGAAAACAATCTCATTTGCCTGTTAGGTAGGAGGAGATAAAACTTTGCACAGTGACAGTCCCAGGGGACAAAGAGTGGCAGCTCGAGCACTCTGCAGTGCCTCATCAAGCTAATTCACAGTGTCACAGGCAGCAGGAACCCACAGGTGCTAAATACAACCTCCACTATGAGCCTGTCCTCAACAGCTTTTCCTGAAGAATCTTGGGTTTTGCAAGGGAGTTTGCAAACATGGTATTTGGAATGACTGCTGTTTAACCAAACCAATGAATGAACCAGCCCACTCACTGACCAAAATGACTGAAACCAAAGATAGCCATCCCTGTCTGTCTTATGCTAGAGAGTTTACTATTTTGCCAGAGGTGTATTTCTCATTGTTTCTGTGAAAGGGAGTGGGTGTGACAAGATTTTCAGAACTTTATCCATAAGTGCTAATGATTATTTTGCTCCTGAAAAAGGATACAGTGATGGGAGGAAAAAAACAAGTCCTCAAAATAGACTTTTTTTCCCCAAACCACAAACGGAAGCTCAGCTTTCATTTTAACAAGCATTCTGAGTTGAATTGCCAATGCTGCTGTTGCAAATCTTCGCCAAACTTCTTCTGCAAATTTTACTCAATTTTTAGTCAAAATAATATTCACCTCAGTTGGAGTTTTATTGGCATTGTAAATGAATGAAAAACCTGAGCAAAGACTTTGGAATGTGACTGAGATATTATATGACTTTGTATGTGTGTTTATTCATTTTTAAACATTATTATTTATATCCTCTGGAAGCAAGAGAAAAGAAAAAAAATGAAGGAGGGGATGTACTATAGGTTAGTTTAACAAAACAACAATGATTTGCATTGCTGCTGACAACTGTCTTGACTCTTCAGCACTGAGAAGTGCCAGATGGTGAATTTGGAAGAGTTAGCAGCAAAAAATGTGACCATACCAGGTTCAAGGAGTCTCTGAAAGGAGGATTTGGAAACTGGAACTCCACATAAGGATACAATCCAGAAGCAGATCTCACTTTTATTGAAGAGGTAGCATGCAGTGCATTAAAACTTCTTTAAGGTCTCCATTCTATTGTTTGTCTCCAGCTGCTGAAAATAAGAAGGAAATACCTCTTCAGAATGTGTGTGTATACATATGTACACATATATATATGTATGTATGTATGTGTATATATATATATATAGGGAATTATATATGTGTATATATATAGGGGAAGAAGAGACAGACAATGAAGAAGTCAAGTTAATAAATAGGTACATCTATCATTGCAAGCAGGAACCTAGAGCAGAGTTCCAATTCAATGTTTTTGGGAAAGGTTCAGTGAGTATATTAATAATACATGCTGCCCAAACAAACATTTTCTGTTGACTGATGCTACCTGGAGGGGTTTCACACCTACACATTTTAACGGGAAGGAGTGGTCGCACATCTGGCCAGCTGGGGTTAGAGTGACCAGCTGGAATTGCTGTGTCAGGGAGACACCATATGAATCCACCCTGAGAGCCAGATACATGTTTTTCTTAACAGAGTCAACCCTGATAGAAGATAGGAGGCAAAAGAAATGGTGCATGGCATTTCTGTCTCAAAACTTTGAATTTCTAGGTAGTTATCCAGGAGCCCTCTAATCCCACTAACACCAAGAGGCAGACACATGATTTGTGTGAGTTACTCCATCTGGAGGTGCACATCTAAGACACCCTGGGTAAACCCCACCTTTTAGGGTATATATTTTTCTTGACTACACTGCAAGCCTTTAGGTGAGATCTGAGTGCCTGAATAGATACACAATTGTAAGCATCTGAGGGTGACCCACTTGGCCTCTTACCACCTCCCCAGAAGGGCATAAGTCTCTTGTAGATCATCTTCTTTGGCTCTGACTTTTAAAGGAAGATTTTCATTACATTTTACAGCCCTGTAGAAATGTCCTAAATGTCTCTGGACACATTTACAGTGCAGCTAATTCAGTGTACCTGAATTGCTTTCCTTGTGGGGGAGCAGTAACCAGGTAAACACAAATCCATTTTGTGTTGTCCAAAAAAATTTGCATTAAAAGAAATAACAGTAAGGCATTACACATCACAGCAATGGGCCTTTGAACACACTATGGTTTCTCCAACTGCGACAGTCACATGGATACCTAAAGAAGACAAAGAAAGATAGGCATGTTTGAAATTTCCCATTAGTAATGACCCACTCTTCAACTATTTTCAGTTTGGGAGTTCTTGATTAGGATATGGTGCTTGTGTATTTAATAATCTTCACTGGTTTTTCTTCCAAGAACATGTTCCATCTGGCCTTGAGCTCAAACTGACTTTTACCAAAAACAGAAGCAAAAAAAGACAAACATCCTGCCTTCCCCAACTACCAGCAGCAAAGAAATGTATCCAAAAATAGAGAAAGTACTCAAAGACCATGCAATCACTGCTGGCTTAGTAAAAGATAAACAGAGTGACAGAGCAGAAATAATTTCCAATTATATTCCTCTAAATGTGGTGTTGGGACAGGTTACAGGTAAAATACATAAACATCCACCAAGTTCCATGGAAGCAGATGCAGGACGCCCAAGACTATGCTAGTCTGGAAAATATTGGCCTTTTTGAAGTCCTGGAGAGTTATAAGGAATTATGTCAAGATACTTTTTTATCTATGCTAAGCAATGAAAAGAAGTTGCAGTATAGATGGAAAATGAGTTCCCTTAAACATCCAGTATGCATTCTTACTAATCCTTCAGTAAAAAACTCACCTTCAAAGTAACTTTTCATTATCAATCTTGATATTAGGACATTCTGCTTTTCTTCCTTTCTCCCATTGATCTGAAATTTAAAATGCATGTTTTCAAATCTCGTACATTACTATAAATTTTACATTTGTATTTATACCCCCCTATTGCTTCATAGGTTCATCTATTAAATTAATTTATATTTGAAAATACCAGGGGAAGATATCTTGTAGAATATAAATATTTATTTGTAAAAGCAGTGTTACAGTTCTGCTTGCTTTATCTCAACTGAGGTCAGGATGAAAGACACAGGAGACGTAGAGTTGAGTTCAATCTTGGTTGTTTATTATATTTTATCTATTTACAGTATTTACAGTCTCACGAAGCATGAGTTCTAACTTGCCAGTTAATGAAATGAGACAAAATGGAGAGCCTCTAACTCTTACCAAGGCTATTTAAGAGATAATTACTCAATACTAAAGTGACACTTATATTATTTATGCTTTTGACCCAGTAGTGACCATTCAAGGTCTGAAATGAAGACATTTTCCACCTAATTAGAGAAAACCACTCAAATCTGTGAAGAAGAAGGAAGAAGAAGGTGAAGAACTCAGACAACACTCTGAATTCTTTATCTTGGCATTACTAGATACCAAAATTTCAACCTAAGTTTTCACCCTGTGAGATCACACAACACCACTCTAACTACACACAACCCCTGTGCCATCACACAATCTCAGAAGCCTGTTCCAAGGCCTCAAGTCAAATGTGGTGCCTGCCTGAGGGTCAGCACCCCTCGGCTCTGAAAGCCTTAAATTTTCAGCTTCTAGAGTTCCAACAAAGCAGAAGTGTAAATACTAAGATAGGAAACAATGTTGAGACGTAAATCCCTTTTGGCAAGTCCATCTCAATGAAGGAAAGAGAACATCTCAATAACATAGGGCATAATATAGGAATGGGGATTATTCCAAGCCCACATGTAATCAACTCAGGAAATACATAGTGAATATGGGAACAGGCTATACAATAGTGCAGAAGTAGAGAAATCAAACAACCTGACAAAGATCTCAGGTGACAATGATTTTTTTCCAAAGGGCAGAATTCAAATTGTCATGGATGTAAAAAATTACAAGAGAAGATGATAAATTAATTACTTGGACAGAAAAAGCAACATTGGAGTCCTCCTAAGGAACTGATATTTAGCTATTGCCTTGTGATAGAGTTGAAGATACAAGAGACCTAGAGTAAATTACAGCGCCTCTCTGGAGGCTGCTGTGTTCACAATACCAGAAACTGTATTTCAAAGGCTCTCTGGATAGTCTTTGAGGTCATTAACAGTTGTGCAAAGCCAGAAAAACTCCTCTGGCACCTCTAGATGTACTCTTGAACTCCAGGGCTGTAACAAAGATGAGACATGTACCTGGGGACCTTCCACAGGACCAGGTTTTGGGACTCTGGTGCTGCAGCCATCAGAGAACACTGAATGGAATAACAGTAGGGACTGGAGAGACTTTGGTAGATGTTTTCGTAAGTTTACTGAGTTCAGAACTGGTCTCTGAGGAAAAAGGATGACTAACGCATAATGGCATAACTTTAAAAGTGAACCTACAGAGACATATTAGGAAACTACACACTAGTCAGTTTGACATGAGTTGTGAGCAAAAGCCTTTGAAACTCTTAAAAGAGTCAAAACAGAGAACATTTGGAAAAGAGCAGATTAACAGAAAATAGCCAGCATGGCTTCAGGAAGGGGAGGTCACCATGGCTCACTTGCAGAGGGGAATTCTTTTCGGATGTTACTGCTGGGCTAAGGAAGGGGCTGTGGTGCACCATCGCTGAGGCCGGGTGTTTCTCACAGCAATCTGACAAGTTCCACAGTGGGACTAAATGGACAAGGTACAGAGTTTGTGGAACTGGACGAGACTGCACATTCAGACTGAGTAGGAGCTGAAGAGGAGACTAAAAATGATGACCTAAATGATGACCTTAAAATTTTAAAGGTGAAAAGTAAAAGAGGGCTACAATGTACTGCAGGAGCTTGAATTGGCTTGAATAAAGGAAAATAAAATAAAAGAAAAAAAAAGACAAAACAAAGAGAAAAGCACAAGAAAGTGCTTGTTACTGATTTAGCAGTGACTAAGATCATCAGTCCTTGGAAAATAATAAGCCTCTCAATGTATTGCAAGCTAGGTAAGAATTGCTATGGTCTTTTCACACAAGAGGGAAAACAGGAGCACCACAATATTACTGGTTTGCTTAAGCTCACACCTCTTACTTCAGCTATCTGGCTCTTCAGCAGCACTTGGAGGAGAAAGGGAAAACCTGGGACTGGGATCCTCACATGTAAGTAAAAGGGAAAAAGTTTTTTCAATATCTTGTTTAAAAGGAACATTCTTCAAATCTGGAGGGAGGAGGGTAGGGGGATATCTTGTGATACATGGGAAAGATGTTGATTGATTGATTGATTGATTTCCCCTGGGAATTGAATTCCACGCTCTGCCCTCCCCGGTGAGGTCCCCACTGCTGAGAGCTCTAAAGCACCAAGTGTGAATCGGTGATTTTTTCCAGAGTTACCCTCACAGCAAGAAGTTTTTCAAAAATCACCACCCTTTATCTCCTGGTAGAAATATACCATACCCAGTGAGGTTTCAAAGATGCAGATGAAAATAACACCATAATGCAACTGCACTTCACCTAATTGCCAGCTAGGAAACAACATATAGCTACTTAGACCAGAAAAGACATACCCTGGAGGAAGGTCCACAAACATCTATCGCTGTTACCACCATATTGCTGACAACACTTGCAACAAACCCATTTTTTATTGTATTAGTAGCCTTCTGCTGTCCCTCAACGTCATGATTCCCAGCTGCTGCCACATGGACCCCAGTTCTGGGAGCCATGCCAGTTGCAGCAGGGAGGCTGCAAACCTGTCAGTGGGGATTGGGGTTTTTTTTTGTTTAGTTTGTTGTTGGGTTTTTTTGGGGGAGAGGAGTTTGGTTTTGGTTTGGTTTGTTTGTTTTCAGAAAAGTCTAGGTATTTAAAGCTCAGGTCTGCTGCCTGGGAAAACTGTGATCCGGGAGCACCATCCAACTGCCACAAGACCAAGCAGCTCTGTCCCAGGCACAGAAATGCTGGGGCTGCTCAGCCTCCTGTGCTATGTTAAAACTCCCCTTGAAGTAATGAATCACAGAGCCACAGATTTCACTGTACAACCTTTTCCAGGCTTCTGCTGTTGACGGGAACTATAAAGGCCAGGACTTTCCTCTGGCTGCTTGTGGGTTTCAAGGCCTCTTTTTCCTTTCCTTTTCTGGTACTTCTTTGCCCTGTCTTACATGTTGTAATTAGCTTTCCTGGAGGAGTTTTACAAGATGAAGATAAGAAACAGCTTATCCCAGGCAGTTGTTTGTCTTCACATTTTCGCTCAGAAAAGAAGAAAAAAAACTTCTAAGAACTGAGTTTCTATCAGAACCATTATTTGAGGGGCTAGGGAACAGAAATGCTCTGGGCGGTCAAGGAGGGAACTTTAAAAGGAATCCAGCTGAAATGCAATATTACAAATATTTGAAGGGATTTTTGAGGAATTCCAGGACAATCCACTCCTTCCTTTTTATTAGCTTCACCAGTGCTTGATGAAGTAGTTACATTTTCCAAGTGACTGACAAAAGCCACTTTTTAACCACCATTTAAGAAGCAGCTATGTGGCTGCATAATTGTGTTACCCACCAGGAGAGAAGTTTTTTGAGCCATGCATTGAGTTGATATTTTCTTTTCCCAATCTCACTATTTTTGGGAAAAGAAATATTTGCTTTCCTTTAACAACTAGCTTTTGGAGTCAGCTGAGTGTAGCTGGGAGACAGCATGACAAATATTGCTAAGCCACAGTGCGATTTGTTTTAAGAATAGGTAGTGTCCTGGGTCTCTCTGGATAGTCTGGCACTTACTACCTCTGTATCCTGTGAGTTTGATTTCACAGTCTACAGCTTGGACTACAAATTGATAAAACTAAATTTTGCTTCCTTCACACATTCATTGCAGTCCTGGTTCTAGTGTCATGATGGAAATCAAGTTTGTACTTCTTGCCAAAGTGGTTTTCTTGCTTAGAAAAAACTGAGGAACTCACTCCTTCCACATCCTGTAGAAGTCAAAATACCAAAAAGCTTTAAAATATAAATAAATAAATCAATGGAAGTTCACAAGGGGTGATTAAACAGGAAGATACAGACATAACATTTAATTCAAAAGTGCCTAGACTGCAGACTGCCAGAAAGGAGGCAGAAATAATGAGCAACTATCACTGTGAGATAACCCATTTTTTTTTTACCAAAAAAGATATTCTTTTTGGTAAAGCAATGATGCAGTGTCAACTAAAGAGTTAAGTAGCCTAGCAGATGTTGAACTCAGAGTTGAGCCCTGTGAGGAGGAAGTAATTTTTCACAACACTGAGCTACAGCACATATATTTTATTCTACACATGTTCCTGTTGCTATCTCTTTTTTTTCTGAGTTTTGTTTCAATGAATGTGCAACTTGTGTTCAGCTTACAGAACAGGAGAAAAAGTAGGCATGGATACACACAAGAGGACTGCAGCACCTGCCAAGGCAGTATCTGGCTGCAAGGCTTCATATTCAGAGGAGGTTTCTATATAGGGAAGAATGGGAGGTCTAAAAGGTGATTTTAAAATGGATAAGGATTGAATGGCACAGAATTTTGAGGTTTGAGACAGGTTTGGTGAAAAGAAATGAGGAAATTTGGTTACTGAATGGGAGGATAATGAAGAAATGAGCTTTAATATGGACACACTCTTACCTCTGTTCACACAAGCATTTCTAATCACAGTCACCTTTCTAAAGGGAAGAAAACAAAATTGCTTTCTTCCAATATTCTCTTTCTCAAAGACATGTCCAGGTAAAAAAAATGTACATGTCCCTGACTCCTACTCCTTCCCATTTTTGCTATTGGGACCACAGTATAAGTTCTTTATTCTGTTGGTGGAATTCAGGGAAATGAGAGTGTCTTCACTTTGTGTGGTGATCTTGACACATTTCAGAGAAGTCTGATTGTTGAGCACCTTCCCCCATGGGAGAAAAACAACAGCTCTATGGCTCACTCATTCCCCATCCCAACCCATCCTGTCTCCTGCCTTATTGAGAGGAATATATATGTTTTAATCTCTGCCTCTTTGCTCCTTCATACCTAAGAGATTTTTAGTCCAAGAGAAGAGGCTCTTCCGTTTAGGTCCTGAGGTTACAGACTAGATATCTGGGAATGACCCAGTTGCAGGCTGTGTTATGGACACTTAACCCCAGAAGATAATCAATGAATCTCAAGTTTGTCATGTCTCCTGGAAGAGAGACTCACAGCAGTTTTGGGGGAAATTGCAAGAACAGTTTTTCAGACATCATAGTTTGTCTTGGGTTGCAATGCAAGATGTAATCAAAAGTATGTATTCTATTGCTGTCTGTTGAAACCAGTTTGGGAAGTGTTTTTTTTTATCTCTTCTATGACCCATTGCTCATAACTCTTGGAGGGGAGTGGGTCTTTCTGTTAATGGGCCAGCTGTTAAAATCATATAGGTGGGGCAGTGTTTCTTTATGTCTTCCACAACTCATCCTCCTTCCAGGGGGACATCTTCTGTTAATGGGCCATTAAGGCTCACTGCATGACTAATAAAAGTACATCATCCCATTGTGAGATGCTCCACCCAGTGGGAGGAGCCAAGCATTCCTACCTGGCTAAAACCTGAGATTCAGAACACCAGGACAGCCTATTTCCACTGGATTCTCAGAGGACGACCAGACCCATCTCATCACCACTGGACCTTCAGAGAAAACTACACCCTTCCACATGATCATCTCTGCTTCAACAGAACCACATCTGTCACTCCAGAAGGACTTAATTGGACTGCTACCAACACCCTGACCAACAGGGTGTCAGGCTGTATTCTGACTCTGTCAGTGTTTGGTTTTTTTTTTTTTTTTAATTTGTGGGGGCGCTTTTTTATTTATTTTTTTTAAATTTTTTTTAGTACTACATTTTTATTTTTAATATTCCCTGTAAATAACTGTTTTTCCTATTCCCATCTCTTTGCCTGAAAGCCCCTTAATTTCAAAATTATAATAATTCAGAGGGAGGGGGTTTACATTCTCCATTCCAATGCAGGCTCCAGCTTTCTTGGCAGACACCTGTCTTTCCAAACCAAGAAACAGTTGAAGATAACTGGCTGACCAGAATAATTGTATGAGTTCAAAGGACTTGAGGAACAGGATAGATATACTGACTGCCAGAATATACAAACATACTTTTAGTATAAATAATATTAACCAGAGTAAATTCCCTGCATTATTATGGATTTTATAAAAGTTTTACATGATTTTTATAAAGGAAAAAACAAACAATTTTATGAAAGTTTTATGAAGTACTATGTGCTTACTGGGATTGCTTTTTTTGCATGTCTTTCCTTAGAGGAAAAGGAAACTAACTATAGTATTTTTCTAGCTTAGGAAAAATTATAAAATATATAATCTGAAATACTTACAATGAATTTAAGGTCACCAACAGGTTTTCATTATATCCAATCTCTCTACATATACGCTTATATATTTTTTTGCCTGTCCTTGTAGTATATACATGCCTACTAAGCCTACAGCAAAATAGAATTCAAATGCCTTCAAACACAAGAAAAAAAGCCAAAGCCAGAAACTGTTCCAAACTGCACCTCAGCCAAAAAAAAATCTACATCTAAACAGTCCCTGAAATGTTAAGAACTTAAAAGTTTAGAACCATTTTCACTGCTAATAAATCTATCCTTCATTATTAGCCACCACATGGGTGCTTTAATTTCTGTCCAAGTCTCCTACAGACAAAGCAAACAACAAATGTGGTAAGTTCTGTATCAGATTCTCTTGCCCTTGTTGCTATGCACCTTTCCTGTTTGTTGATGACATAATGTCATTTAATTAACCCCAACATCTCTTTTCCTTTCTTTTTTCCTTTTTAAGAAAATGGATGTGAAGAACGTTCTTTTATGAAATGGTTGTATGGCTTTGAACATGTAATATTTTCTCCACAGTAAAAGCAATGGTTTATCATGGGCTGTGTTTTTTGGTTTCAGGCTTTGACTCCGTCAAAAATTTTTCTTCAACCTTATTAAAAAGAGGTGGTAATTGACTTCTGAATATCTGAGGAGAACTAGGAATGGGATAGAGGGAAGCAATATGGAAGTGAATATTCAAAATACAGAATGAAATCTAATCTATCTGTCCTTTTCTCTCCTTGGTAGGTGTCTCTAAAAAGAGAGCCAGAAAA
The DNA here is from genome assembly GCA_013397095.1 of Sterrhoptilus dennistouni. Lineage (NCBI taxonomy): Eukaryota > Metazoa > Chordata > Aves > Passeriformes > Zosteropidae > Sterrhoptilus > Sterrhoptilus dennistouni. The sequence continues at coordinate 563,850 of VWZU01016071.1, forward strand.
CAAATAAAGGAGGATGAGGAAGGGCAGGAATATGAAGTGGCTTCCAGACCGATTAGGATTCTTCTCAGAGAGGAGATGACTGTGAGAGGTCATGATAGAAACAAATAAAATTATAGATTTATAGACTATAGTCTGTTTTTTAACCACCTTTCTCTGCTTATTGCAAAAGGTAAGAGCCAACCACTGAAACCAGCCAATGAAGCCAGTTGATGGAAAACCACATGGAAAATAAAACAGAAATAGTACTTTCTAATTTTCTCTGGCTTACATCAAGCTCCTTGTGCTGGGACATCCTCTGTGACCCTATTTCACTTTCTCCCTTCGTTACTTTTTTTTAAAATAATGCATTCTACATTGCTTTCCACATATCAAGTTGTCTTGTGACTTTTCCCCTCCACCATGGACTGCGGTCCTCTTCTCCTGCCTAATGTATGTGGCCTTTCTAACTGGACTGTCTCACAGGCTATTGCCTTGCTTCACATCCTACTTCATACTACATTCCCACCAAACCATCTTTCAGTCACACTTTACTCAAAAATGCTGTGGAAGTTTTTGGCAGACCAAACTTAAGTCTTCCACATTTTCTCTGGGTATTTCCAAGGAGATTTCAGAGTAGTAAAGGAGGTTTGCCACACTTTTGGACTTGAGCCAGCATGACTCTGCTGGGCCATTCTTACACTTTTCTGATGGTACTTCCAATTCCTTCAGGTTTAGACTTCCATGAATACTACTATTTGCCCACAACAACATTGATTTCCCGCCTCTGTAGTAGGAGACAGGAGCTTCCAAACAGAGTTCTGGTAGTTTTGCAGATGGGCACACTGGCACTGGCACTGTGGTGGCATTAGTGCAGTCAGGACACCAGGATCAACAGAGATTTAGGGGGAAAAAGTGGACAAGGAGGAGTAGTCATATCAGCTCTGCATGATGACCACTAAGGTAGAAACACCTGAACAGTACTCCTCCATTTTCCACAAAAGCTTTGCTCTTTCTTTCACATAGGTGGTAAGAAAGACAAAATTAATGAAAATAAAAAGAAGGCTCTGTGGGTCTTTTGAATGTTTTACTGTGATATGGACTCTTCAATTATCTTATATCTTCCACAGCATTTTTAAAGACCATCCCAACTCATCTGGCTGGTGCAACTTGGAAATATAGCTGCCAAAAGGAACAAAAAAATATGTGGATCAAAAATATTCATGGTGTGGCACATGAAATAATAGAGGAAGTTATTCCTTCAGAGAGAGAAAAAGAGATGATAATACCTAAAGTATGGGACATATTAATGACTACTGTAGTGCTAGTAAGAACACGTAAAGAATTGGTGCACATATGCAATTCATGACTTTTTAGACATCGACCTCTTTCCTGCACAAATACATTTACAGCATGTTTTTAACCAGCTCAGTAGATAGATGAAGAAAATGGTACAGCGTGGCAGAAGACAAATATTTTTAATTTCTCCACTACAAAGATATAATATTCTTAAAACAAGGCGTTTTCCACTCCTTTATTTCCAACTACTCTGCCATAACAAGTCTCTTTGATTGACTCAAATTATATGTATGCCAGATTTAAACTCCAGAGTCAAGTACCTAATTTTCTGAGTTTGGCGGTGTAGATTACTGGCTAGTATCAGCCTCCATAGCCAATGAAATTAATCCTAGAGTTTCAAAATTCTTAGTTTGCATGCATTTGAGTTTGATCCTTCCAAATCCATGCCTTTGTCTTAGGTACTAGTGGCCTAAGTTATGGAACAGTACATACCAAATCATCAGGTGCACAGCATTTATACACTGTCATTCCATGTCATGGAGATCTGGCCTGAGAGACTGGGTGAAAACAGTTAAAGCCAAAACTATGTTCAGAGTGAAGAAACACAGGAAATATAGTGAGTGCCCACATCAAAGTGTCTGTGACTACTCTGAATGGCATCTGCACTTTCAGGCTCCCACAGCATTATTTGCTTTAGCATTTGTGGTTGATCTGAAGTCAGACCAAGCAATATACTTCAGGGATGCATCTGAAGAGATAATCTAAGAAAACAATGGGCTTTTGGTCTGTTTCCTGAACAGCATCATCATCAAAACTTACTGAAATCAAAAACAAAAACACACCAAAGCACAAAAGGGTCAAGTCTCGGTCAGGCTGGAACCCAGAGAGTGGCACATATTGCTCTCCCTCCAACCAATGCATTCCCACATCTACTTCAAATTAATCAATAAACAAATCCTTCTTGGCCTAAATAGGGTGCTGAAGAAAGGCAAATTAAGATAAAATAATAGAAATGAAGAAGGAATTAACCTGTGGTCAGAAGCTGATCTGAAAATTACAGTTAAGCAACCAAAAAACTATTAAATTTCACCTGACGCTTGTGAAGTGACCACACGGGTTCACTTATTCTGGGTCTTCTCCAAGGCTGTGATCACTGGGGTGTCCAAGTCACCAGTAACTATGTCAGTGGGTATGTGAAGAACAGCTTTGTGCACCACTTCTTAGCTGTATGCAAAGGATGCACCACATCAGCAAGGCACACAGCACCGCAATACCAAAGCATTGCCCATTGTTGCATGTCTGTCATTAGCTCTTACAAGTTCCACCCATATTCTTTCAAACTAAGGCTTGATGAACCTTATTTTAAAGAAAAGCTTAGAAACACTTGTCATCCTCAGCCTGTTTCATTACTATATCTGCCCTGGGATAGTAAATGGAAATTAACTATCTTAATTATTCTTTTTAGATCAGTGTTGAGGCTGGAAGAGCTCTGCAGTAGGAACATTCATTTCGCTGTAAGCAAGTACAGCCCCTGGCACAGAGTATCCCAAATGAAAGGCACCACCAACAATAAAACATACACTGCAAAAATTATTCCATGAAGAATGAGACCTGAAAGTAATTTAACATACTATTTTCACGTTTTGTAATGCCCCGTCTATACAATGTGGTTTTGATCTGTTTTGTTCTTTACTATGAAATGTATTCTTAAGATATGATATTCTTTTGTAGAGTAATTTCCAATATTAACTGCAGGAGATATTCCTGGAGTAGGTAAAACACTAAAATTTGAAAGAACTTCTGAAGTTGGGTCTTCCAGTTTCTACACATCATCTTATCATTTTTCCCCATGCAGAGTGGGTGTAGACAGCTACCAGGACAGAATAACAACAAAAGGCTGCAGCAGGACTTCCTGGGGGCCATAGCAGAAGTTTAGTCTATGATCTTTTCTGTATTACATGTTCTGAGTCAGAGACTCCTCTGCTTCTCAAAAAAAAAAAAAAAAAAAAAAAAAAAAAAAAAAAAAAAAAAAAAAAAAAAAAAAAAAAAAAAAATAAATAGAAAAAAAAACCACATCCCCTTCANAAAAAAAAAAAAAAAAAAAAAAAAAAAAAAAAAAAGTGTCTGAGACAAAGTGCCCTACTCTGTCATCATTTTCCATCCTATTTCAGAGTAGAGAAGAACCAAAACCCTTGTCAAATACTATCTTGAACTTTGAAATGTAGAAAAACTTTCAGAGGATAATAATTCACTAAGGACTGACTTATTCATTTTATGTTTCTCAGGTTATAGTCTCAACTGAAATAAGTGACTGAGTCTCAGGCACAAATTCATGTATGTTCTCTCCTTTTGGATAAGAGAGTACCTCACACAACAACCAGATTTTGTATTCCCTCCCCACATAACAGCTGCTTCTTCTTCCATATGCTGTTAATACTTCCCATCCCTGAGTTTTTCCTCCTTTCACCGAGTTCAAATTTGTCTGTAGTCACTACATATGGGCACAGTATCCCAGATGCTAAGTAAATATACATAACATAACCCCATACTTAATTACCTAATGGCCTAGGAATATTTTCCATGTTATTTTTCCCTCTGTTCCTAATGCAAAATTATTCCACTACTTGTTTGGGTTTTGTTTGTTCATGTTTTTAACCTACCATTTAATATTTAGCAGATATCATTACTGATGTGCTGACATTAAAGCTACTGATTTTTTCCCAAAACAAAGTAACTACATCCAACATAAATATACTTTTATAAATAAAGACAGCAAACCTGGTAACTACTGAAAAATTCCTCCAAAAAACTATAACTCATTTTCAATGCAGATATAAGGACTAGTAACAACCAAAGGACAATCAATTAACTCACCACCACATCTTAGCGTGTTTGGCACTTAGCTCATGGGATGGTGTATCTGTTGACTGACGGAGATCTGTAAAAAGTTTCTGCCCAAAAGTAATTTCATTACTACACTTGACTCTGAAATATCTATAAATATTTGTACAATCAAAATTCTTCCCTTACTGATGTGCCTCAACAGCATATAATATAGAGATAAAACCAGGCTGAATGAAAATTCATTTTTAATGTGATGTAAGCCTTTTCTGAAGAAGCTTCATGGTATGCAGCCAGTTGTTCCTGGTTCAATAGGCAACAGTAGTTCCTACAGAACTTTCCTTCCAAAAAACATCATTTTGCAGTTCAGCATATTGCTATGAGCTTCAGGACCAGCTTATTGTGTGGTTGTGTGAATTTTGCTATATCAGAGGAATTAGGAAATTACCAGATAATAGCAGGAGAACAACAATGTTTAATTTCCACAGGTTGTTGTAGTAGCTTTGACATCGAATGAACATGGAAGAACTCAAACAATAGCTAATGGTAGAGTGGTCTCTTCATAGGATGAATCTATTACTAACATTGAATAAATGCTGACATGAAAGCATTTCTTATTACTTTTTTTTATTCCCATGTGAAAATATGGTAGCTTTTCATCTTCTCCACAAACTTTTTAAATAGTTTGAAAACTTATCCAGTTCCTTATTTTAGCTTCTTTGGAAGCCTACAAACCCTTTGACACATGTCAAGCATTGGCCAAGCAGGGGAAGTTGCAGTTAGCAATATGCAGTTAGCTTTGTATTTCACCCTGTGTTTATCTGTGAACAGTCAGAATATTCACTTCTGAGCATTGCATTCTAAGAGATCTCTTATTCCAGGAAATGTGCCAGGCAGCACAAAGCAAAATAAAAAGATCCTGATTGGAGAAAACCATGACAAAGAATGGAAGACGGGGTGGATCTGACCAGTAGTCCCTTGAGCTTCAATCAGACCACAATTATCTACCAAAGAGCTCACTGATGGTGCAATAGCAGAGCCCATCTCAGCTCTGTGCAGCAACCCCATTACTCACAGTCATCCCAAACAACTCACCTCCCAGACAGAGAGGAGCCAGCTGGGGTACGTGGTCTCGCATCTCTCGCACATTCCTTCAGACAAAAAATGTCAACAATTTTTATATAGTTCTGAAAACTAAGCATTTTATAAGGTATGCTTTTATATGCACACATATGTTTAGGCATTAAATAATGGATTTTCCTTCAGTTATGGATTTTAGTTCCCCTCCTCTTTCTTCATCTCCTTCTTTATTCATTCTAGGTGTTCTCCTTGCATAGACAACATTTCTTATCTCTATGCTTTTAAAATTATTTCCAACTGGAAATGAGTAAGCTATTCCTTTGTAACCTATTTCATGGATTTATGAGATACTACTGTTATTTAATCAAAACACATGTAAAAAAACTTTTTTCTTTGATTGTTTTTATTGTAAACAACACAAATTTTTACATTTTGCAGAGAGAATTCATTTTGTTTCAAGTCCTGAATTTTAAAACAAACTAACTCATCCAAAGCAAACAAATTCAGACCCACATACTGAGCAAACAAAATAAAATAACCTGCACTCTCAGAGGGTCCCTTATTACTTTAGCAAATCATAACCCAGCTCAAAAATTACAGGAACTTTGGATTTTCAAAATGCTTGAAAAGCTAACGTAGATAAAGTTTACCAATGGACAGTGTTTTTGTTTTAGTACAACTAAAACCCTTGTGTTTTCTATTAATTTGAGGCTTATAAAAGATGACAGAATCCATAAATCAAACAAAAATATTAGTCACAAACAGTTCAACATGTTTTCTCATATTCATACAATAAATCCCCTCTGCATTCAGGTAATTCCCATGATCCATCTTTATGCATTTTTATTAGACTGGCATTCAGAGACTTCTGATTAGTTCATTCTTACAGTAACAGCAGTTAAAAAGCAGAGATGTAAAAATGTACAGACAAACTTCATGGGATATACATAAGACCAAAGACCACAAAGAGATCAGCAATGTGAGAAGAAACCATCTGGCAGTGAGGTTTTTGTAAACTGCTAAATGTGCTATAGATTTTTATTGGAACAGTGTATCAATAGAGACGACAGATTATTGCCCACTTACAGCTTTGTATCACTGACATTCTTGACAGTAGTTTCTATTAGGCAATGATAGCAATCTAAAAGACAGGTACATAAAGGAAAAGACAAACGAGGAAATTCAGAGATGGAGATGGGCAGCTTTTAAAAATATCTGATTAATACAGTAATTTCTTTTGAGTACTGCTGTTTACTAATGACTAAGTGCACAAAGCAATAATCAGGATCTACAGACCATTTTCTAGGTGCTCTGGGAACACACACAGAGTCATCAACAGAGAACTAATGGAGACACGAGTGTGAGCTGGAAATAAATGGGATGTTGAGGCCAGATTAAATTTTAGTAATACTGAGAGGCCAACATGAGGACATATGATGTGAGATAGGACCTCAGATATCCATCAGTGTTTCCTTCTCTCCTAGGGGAACAGTGACTCCCAAAAAGGAAGAATAAGTGGAGGAAGAAAGAGGAGAAACTACAGAGATACTAATCTCTAACTTGTGCCTTAAGAGTGTCTCATCCTCTCCTCCTGCTTCCCACCAGACAACATTTCCAACCTCTCTTGGTCCTTCACTATGTCAGTTGCAGCAGACAGGTAAGTTTGACCTACACACATACCATTATCAACAAAGACCAACATCAAGTCTGAACATGATTTTGATAAGCAAGGTGTTCTCTCTCTTTCCAAGGCCAGAGAAAAAAGACTAGTGCCAAGATAGAATTGATTTTATTAAGTACTAGGATGACAAGTAGTATTCACAGGTCTGCTTAGCTGCTGCATAACCCTGCTGCCTGTACTCTACAAGTCCCTAAGTCGAGTTTTAATTTCAACCTTGTTACTTGAAATTGCATTTTTGCACAGCCTCCGGGCTCCCTGTCTCTCTAGGGAAGAGCAGGGGGGTATATAACTCATGTCTGAGCCTATCTGAGCTCTGGGATTGGCATTTCCCTTTGCATCTCTCTTGCAGGGTTCACCTGAGCAGCAGTGACCAAGAAGAGATCTGGGCTCCCCACTCCTCCCAGGTGTATCAGCAGCCATGTGGATGACACAGCCTGTGGAAAGTACATGGTGATCAAGCTTGTCTTCCCAACCTCCTTCTATTTTTCCCCATTTTCTGCCAGTTCCCAGGGTCCCACATCAAATTGACTCCCCTTCCCAGTGAGGTGCAGCCTCACAACTCCCTCCTCTCTTCCTCCTAGAGATGCAATTGTCTTACAAGGGGGTAGTCCTTCCACAACACACAGACATAGTCCAAGGGCCATGCTCCAGAAATGAATTCTCCTGGTTCTCAGCCCAAGGCCACAGCATTGCAGAGAGCATTGCAGACAACCCAAGTGCTTGCTTTCTCACCTGCTGGGCCAAGGAGTCTTAATAAATTTTCTGCAAAGGCTGTACAGGAAGGAGTGAAGAGTGAGGAGTATGTCACCCAAAACAGTCTCTAATTTATGGTTGAAGTACAAAATGCACAAATGACAGAGCACTCCTAAATGGGCTTATCTTTCCCCATTTTTTCACTTTATGTAGCTCCCATCCTTCTTGTGCAAAACTGTAGATCTCCCAGGTGAGTGCTGAAGCAGTGGGAGCTCTTTTGGAAGTGTCACTTAAGAGCATGAGTTCACCTTCAGCATGATGCAAGGAGTGCTCTTAGCCTGGATTTAGAGAAACTGCTTTGTTCACTTGGCGTAACTTGTGTCTAAGTTTATGGTTGGAGCTTGGAGTATCTTGGTTTTGAACAATACTAATCAGTTCTGCATGTAGCATCCTAAATTTCTACATTTAGTAGAAATTTTGTGCAGAGATTAAAAAAACATTGTCGTGCCATACTGCAGGAACATGCCTTTCTTTAAGCCCTTGACTTACTTCTAATATTATCCACAATGGGTGAGTCATTGTTACTGTAAACTCAGAAGGAACTGGATTTGAGGATTTGAGAACAAAGAACACAAATCTTAAGGAAACCAGGCTTCATTACCTACATTGCTTATGGAACAGATTGTTTCTATATATATCACTTAAGAATCATATATAGCATGGTCATTTTATTTCTGAGGAACATGATTAGGCATCAGAGAGACTTTTGTGCACTTTGTTTATGGAAGTGTATTTTTCCATAGTGCATGTAAGGATATTTTCAATGGGTTTAGATAGGCAGCTCATGTTTTCCTAACATAGCTAAAACATTGAACTTGATTATTGTATCTCAGATTAATGAAAAACATGAAACAATGTGATTAGAAACACTGTAATGAAATTGCAGCAGAGCCAAACTGACATTATCAGAGCAAAACATCCATGTCTCAGTCCAATTTTTAGCCTGTTCAAACCTCCCTGAATGAAAGCATTGCTTGTCTGTTCACTTGACTGCTCACACGTCACTTTTACTGCCAGGATTTTTAATTTTTAAGATATTGACATAAAAATCAACAACAACATATAAATACAGGTTAACTCCTTTTCCCCTGTGCAGTACTAAACCACCTTTTCAGCACCAACCCACAGATTAAAGAGAACAAAGGTTTTTGTACTACTTTTCTGTCAGAAAGACTAGCCATTGTTTTACTTTAGCACTTTGCCGAATAAATTAAAAACAGGACTTCCAAAATGCACAACTGTAAATTACTGAGCTATGGAGATGCAATTAGAAAGGAAATTAATATGAACAGTGTGGTGCCTTAATATAAACGGTGACAATGATTAATCAAAGGAAACCTGGATTTTGAGCAGTAGATATTTCAACTGACTACCAAAGACAACTTACATTCTGTTTTCATAGTCAATTTTGCATTTGCTCAGAAAGACTAAGAGGCTCAATTGTTGGAATATTATAAAAACAACCAAAAAGACCCAACAAAAAACCCCATACAAAACCGAAAGATATTAATGTAAATAAGTTACTAGAGGTTCCCTTCAATTCCTGCTATAGAAGGCAAAGACTCCAGACAACTATACACCAGGAATTCTGTGGGATAGGAAACAAGGGACTCTGCATTACTGGAACAAAACACTCATAGTTTCCAGAGTAAAGGTCCCATTTTTTCCATAGGGCAGACCATATTTAGGGAAAAATCACAGGTTAGGAATGGGCCATATGTGAAAACAGAGCTAAGACATTAAACATATGCTAAGTGCAGTAAACACATTCATAGTTCTTTTGCAGTAATAGAAATCAGTCACCAGGTAATGTTTTGTACCTTAAATACACAGTTGTATAAATTTTCTTTAATTAGTGTATTCTTTTTATTGATTCACTGAACTTTTCCAGCTGTCAGATTTTTAGAATACAATGCTGCTTAGGTATAAAAGTCAAGAGAATATGAAGGACACAGTATAGATCACTTTCCTAACATCACAAGTCATAATTAGACATGGTTGTAAAAACTGGCAAAGCCACCATAAACCCCTCTGACTGACAAATATTTCAGTCTGAGGAACAAGTGTCCATTTTTAACATCTTCAGAGCAGCAGTTACTCAACCATGGTGCCTAAGAAGGGGAATTCCTGTATTTATTTTCTTCATACTATCTTCCACAGTCAACCTTCCCTATTCTCTGTGGCCTTTCTCAGGAAAGAATCAAGGTCCAAGGCATTAACTTAGTATGTAAATTTCAGAAGATTCCAGCTACCTGCAGTTTTCAAAGTGTCATTAATCTTGAAGTATTTGCAGCAGACCCCGTAAGTAAAACATGGATTTTCTGAAAGGACTTCTGGAGTACTGGTCCTGTTTTCCCAAACAATCTGATGATAGACAAAAATGTCCTCAGGGACAAAGCAGTCTTGTGTCCCAAGCTCAGCTTACCTGATAGAGGTCCAAACCCACGCAATTTACAACATTTTGCTTTTTACAGTCCCTCCTGTTGAAGTCCAGGGCATCCCTCTGGGCACCCTGGAAGGTCATAGACCTTGGTAGAGAGGCCTGGGACCTGAAAAAGAGGGTCTGGGGTCTGTGCAGGGGGGGTTGCCTGGCACAGAGTCCAGGAAGACACAGTCTTTGATTTTGGTCCATGTGAAAAACTTCCAAGCAGAAAAGAATTACAAGTCACAAATGTGTAACAGATAGTAATGTAGTTTATCACTGTGTGGAAGATTTTGTAGTTTTGGGATTTTTAGAATGTAGGTGCAAGGAGAAAAGATGGTGGAATTAGGGTGTTGCCCTAAGTTCTTCTTCTCCCTTGGCATCCATTTTCTGCAGTGATGTGGGCACAAGGTCGTTTGATATGATTGGGTTAAAGTAGAAATGACCCTTCTTGTATAGGTGTTAGGCATTGGCACAGAATTGTAAATAATAGCCACGTAGTTATCTGAATAAAAGCAGAGTGACCTCCCATCATGGGGGGAGTCACATCGTGTCCGAGCTGCTGTGAACATCTTGGCTGGACACAAAGAACTTGTAAGATAAGAACTAATAAACAATGTGAGAAACCAAGAAAACCAAGGCCTTGAGATTCCACATAATTCTCGCGCCAATTCAAAGCCTTCAGAGGTTGGAGAGGGAAAAACACTCCCTCAAACCCACTTGAACCACCAGCCTGGAATATTGGGCAAAAAGAAACCCAAACCCTGAGACCTCCTTTGCAGTAAGATGTAGGTCTCAGACACCACTGCAGAAAAAGGTTGATTTGTAGTGAGATGCACCACACAGTGAGCCATCCCTAAGGGAGGAAAATAATCCATGCAAAATTCAAAAGAAACTTATGCTTGCTAGGACATCCCATTCTGCTTTGCTTCTGCCAAACAAGGCACCAGAACGGACAGGAATGTCTGCCCAGGAGCACACAGAAAAAAGCTCAAAGCAGATTCACAAGCCTCCTTCAAAAGTGCATGAGAACGCTTCCAGTACTCTTGCTATGGAATTCTTTGCTGGAAAGGTCACATACAAGGCTTTCTTCACTTGAACGTCTATTTGGATATAATTTCTATAATTGGCTTCTTTAAGATGCAAGAATTTAATTAAAAGCACAAAAATAACAACTTCTAGAATCATGATGAAGAATGGTGGATAGATGCCTGGTCACTAAAGAATCTTCATATTTGGTACAAAGCATGGTAAAGATCATGCCAGTTTCTCAAGCCTCCTTAGGCAAAGACACAGAAATCAGGTAACATGCTTTCAATATTGCTTATTGGAAGAGGAGTAAAAAATGTGTTTGGCTGCTAGTTAGCAGATAGGCAGGATGTACATGTACTCTCTGAGGTGAAGAGCGCTGAGAAATGAAGTACTGAAAGCATTCCACTATGTCATACTAGCTACAATGTTAAGAGTAGTCTCTCAACCTTTTCCTGCCCAGCTTCATCCTACCAATTTAACAGAAGAATATTACGCTGTCTAATCTGAAGAACAGTGGAGAAGTTGTGTTGTATCTCTGCAAAGCAGAGGGAGATGACCTTCAAGCATCTGCTCTACTTGCTTTATTTGTACTGATGAGGACTATACAGGAGTCTGCAAGTGGTTTGTAGCTAAGACACTGTTTTCAGAAATATTTTACATTTAGAAAAAGAATTTAAGAATAATGCACAAAGTGTGAAATGCAAACTTACCCAGAGATCAGCAAAAGAATCTGTTTGGGATTCCATAGTGGCTAATCAAAAGCTGGCATTGCCTGCAGATGACCTAGAAGCCAATTTAACACAGCTTAGAAGTATGCAGACCATTGAGTGATTATAGAGATTGTTTTTAAAAAGCTGAAAATAAGTTGATTTAGGCATATAGTTAGAAATGCACTTTTGGAGCGTAACAGAGGGATTTTAACAGCAGTTGTGTTCTGCAACAGACAAAATCACAAGGAAGAAACAACAAGGGGAAGGATAAATAGTGGTATCTTGTTTATGACAGTGAGCTACAGTGGCTGAAGAATCAGCCTTACAAGTTTTTGATATGTGTACAGATTGCAGCAATGCAGCAGTTGAAAAATCCATGCATCTATGAGGAATATTACAGAGGTCCAAGTGCAGATTGAGTCCGTCAAATTAGTTAATTTAAAAAATTACACAAATATTTGTGTTATTGCATGTGAAATGTATAACATATGAATTTAACCCCTTTCTTCCCTACAGGATACAAGGCCTTGATTTTGGCAGTGTATAAAAGCAGAACAATTAAACAAGAGAAGGCAATATACATACGCATTTAAGAGGATTGTCATTTAGGAAGTTCAGGGTCTGATACCAAGAATTTCTGCAGGATCTCTTTGAAAAGCCTGAAAGCTGCAGCCCCCTCTGCCATCTTGAATGACTTTTTTCTTGTGACCATTCAGAGCTTTTAAAATGTCAGTCATTGCTGTGGGAATCCTCAGATGGATATTGCAGGAACATGGGGATTTACATCTCATAGTTCTCTTTCTCAGTTGAGACCTACAGTCACAACTAAAATGCAAATAATAAATATTAATAACTCTTCCTAAGAGTTAAAGTGATCATTTCAGACAGTTAAATATTATTGAAGCAGGCCCCTGATGTGCTTGTCCCTGTCTCATGTGTATTTTTCTGCTGCAGTATAAGCTCAGCAAAGAACAATTTAAGTGCATGCCACATATTTTCATTACATGTCCTTCCTTACACAGGATCATAGCAGTGAGTTGGTGGACCAAGCTCCACTTTCAGTTACAGCAAGGTGACTCTGGAGTAAATCACTTGGATGCAGTTGAATTACACTGGTATATAACTGAGAGGAATTTCCTCTGATAGATATCATTTCCATGCATGATATATGTACGTTCCTCAACAGTAATTAAGACCAGATGTTCCTTCATATTTATGCTGTAAGTGAGTGGCTATTGTTTTTCTCTGATACCTCAAAAGTCAGTTTTCTGCCATTCCCATACATGGCCGGTACTTTCCCACACATTCTCCAGCTAATAAGTTACAAAGATTCCCCTGAACAAGTATCTAGTGCAATTTAAAATTGAAAAGCTTGGCAAGGAATTAGACAACAGGTGCCTGGTATCCATCTATTGTGTATTTACAGCTGGAAGAATTACAAGCTGGGTCTTTCTAAAAAAGGTTTGGAACTCAGTGTCTCCAGAGGAATGTGTGCCGAGGGCTTGACACGGGAGCAGGGACACCACCCGCCCTTACAGGGACTGCAGCTGCAGACTGCAGGGAGGGTGGCACAGGGGCTGGGGAGGGTGTCTTCACATAGGGAGGGACACATGCAGGAAGATGAGGTTAACTTACATTTTTAGACTGGCAATCCTGGTACTTTCCACACATGTGCTGGCCTTGGGAAGACTCCAGAAAAGCTAGCCAAGATTGTCAATTTATTCAAGCTTTGAAAGAAAAACTCTGAAAAACTTTGAAGGTATATATAGCCATTATATATTATACATCAATATATTTTTAAATATATATTTAATATATAGGTGCATACACACAAATATGTGTGTTTGTGTATATATCCATATTTTTAATGTTTGAAACCCTTTACTTTCTGCCTCTTAAACTAAAAGAAAGAGATCTTACACTGACAGAAATATTAGAACCACTATAGGAGATAAAAAGGATACTGACTGATAATTGCAGTCACCATCTGTGATTCAATTAATTTCTGAGACATAAGCTCTTCATAAACACACAATGAAAGACTCTTTCTGTGGTGTGGAATATAACCCTAGAAAATTTTGCAGAGGCTACACTGAGGTTCTTACAAATTTATTACCCTGTTTATTTTTTAAGACAAAAGCCTCTAATTGTGTCAGTCATAAATAACAGCTGTAGTGCAGGCTATAGGTATTTATAAGTAATCATGTTTCTGCAAACACTAGCCTTTGCTGAACTGTTTCACTGAACATGACTGAAAGCTCAGAACTAACTTTGCAAACAAATTCTTTAAGTATTCAAGGCTGAGTGAAAATTATATTAGAACAAGCCTAGATTTTAAAACAAGATAATTTTTTTCCTTCTGATTTCTTCACATATAACAGCCAACTGAAGGAGATCATACATTCATAATTGGATAATAAATTCTGTGATCTTCATAAGAGTACAAGGGTTTCTAGAAGACTAAGGATATTGATGCTTTGTCTTTACTGGTTAACTACCTTTTCCCCCCAGGCACGTAATCAGAATATGCACCTTGTTATATGCTTCCCACTATTTAGCCCAAAGGTGGTTTGGACCTGGACTGTAGTTTGTAAGTACATCTGTAGCACAAAAATCAGAAAAGGCAAACGCTGAAGAAAGATAAGAAAGAGGCTTTTCTTTCCAAAACTTTCCGAGGTATCTGCTCAGTATGAATATTCTGTTTCAAGCAGATAAAAGTATGGATCCGATTTCAGAAAGTCCCAGGATGAATTCTTACAGAGCAGAATTTCTCTTTCCTAAAACTTCTCAAAGCTCTCCTCCTCCTTTGCCCTTGCCCAGGCACAGGTATCCATATGTGCCTTTGGGGTCGTACATGGTCAGAGGGAAGCAGAACAGCCACCAACACAGTAAGAGTGCTACTGTCCACATCTCAATTGCTCCTTCCAGCTGTCTTTTGTAACTTAAATGATCATCTAGGTGAAAAGTGGCTGCTTTTATCTAGTAAGTGAAAGGTTTTGCTAGCAGAGGCAAGAAAACATTTTGAAGACTTTACCTTCTCCGTACTGCCAGGTCTCATAGCTGTAATTATTGTTTGTTTTGCTTGGAGCTCCGGGTTCTGGAGTTGTGAAAAATATCAGCTTTCATTAAAAGAAAAAGTAGGTTTTGTGCCTGCAGAGACAAGTCTGAAAACATGAACTTAAGGCCTGCGGGATAAAAAAAAGATGGAAAAAAAGTACTTAAAAAGGTATTACCTTAGAAAAAGTACATTACATGAATTTTTAGGGCTTAACATACAATTTCTAGAGGCAGAAGACTGGGTATGATGCACCTTACAGATAAAAACCTCCTTGCAAATGAAGATAATTTTACTTTTCTGAGCACATTGGACTTCCACAGAGCTCTGCAGAAAAAATGGAAAAGAAAAAGACCTTCACTCCTATGACAATCAAAACTAAACTACCACTCAGGTGCTCAACATGTTGCTGAGTGCAGCATGTCAGAGTACCCTGTCGCTGGAAATCATCTGAGAGATGGATGGGAAAGTACCAGACACATCCTCATGATGTAGGTGCTGCTATGGTGATATGAGCAGAGCAGGTCATTGCACTCCACGTAACTTGTGACTGGGGGTTTTGTCCCCACCTGGGTGCTTCACACTGCCAGCCACCAGTGGTCCCTGGGCTGGACCTGGCTCTTCAGTGAGGGATAGGAGAGTAGCTCCCCTCCACTTCTTTCCCATGCCTTAGTGCATTGACTTTCCCAGGAATAGAACTGAAAGCCAATATGAGACAAAGCTTTGGCAGAAGATGATTCTGCTTTCGTCTTCACAAGGTCAACAAGTATCCCTCCAAGCAAGTCTCTCCACCTTGTAATCTCTCCTTTTTTCCCCAGATTAAATAGTCAAGGCATTTTTTCCCCCTATATTCTTTTTCCTTTACAGGCAAGAAGATGTGTTTGTGTTGAGGCCTTAGTGCGTTTTCCACTCCTACTCCTGCCATATAGACTTATATGAGGTGCTGACAACCTTGCAGGCTCCAAATCTATCTTGCTGTAGGTGAAAGCCTTTGCATACACTAGTATGGGATACAGTGCTTCACACATCACTAAATGAAACTACTATATAAGGATTTTTCTCCCCCAGAAACCAACTTGTTTCACAAATTTTTGTGCTTTCATTTTCATTCTGGTCCTGGAAGGCCTCAGAGGAGACTACACACATATGCTGCCAAAAGGACTGAGGACACAGTGCAAGCACAAGGAAAGGAAAACTGGGGATTGCTGAGGTTCATCTATCTGTGACAACTTGGTAGACACCAGCAGGAAACAGGCGTTGCTCAGGACAGCAGGCAGTGCACAGAAAACAAAATCCCTAAGACAGGATGGATCAGGAAAATCACAGTGTGATTAGCTGTAGTCAGCCAAGGTGCTCTGTAATTTGTAAGGAATTGTCCACCTGTGCAGCCACATATGTGTCTGGGGAATACAGATATAACCTCCAGTTTGCTGGGAATATTCTGAGAGCTTCTGGAATTTTGGCAAGAGTCTAGAGTCTAAAGGTAACAGAAAATTGTGTAGCACTTATTTCAAGTAGAGTAAGCATAAGGAGAAAGAGGTTCCTCTTACTCATGAGGCTCCTTATTTAATAATTAAAATAGTAACATAAAAGAACTAGTTTTTAAGACTCAGACTAAGAGTTTGTGTATTATATGACTAACATTTTCAAGCTGTAGAATTGAACAACCACTTTACAAGGGGATGAAACATGTATTTCTTTTTGTGTATACTGCCCCCATAACTTCCAGCTTGTTCCACTTTAATTACATTTCCAATCAGTGACCTTAATTTTGGCATTTCCCAACTGCTGAATTTTGATTTTAGTTCTTTGACATTCTTTTAGATTCTTTGTACCTCATAGCCACAAAATAAGTAACTGATGACTAATGCAAATCACTCACTGGGAGTGCTGGCCTCTCCTCACTAAACCAGTATCAATAAATAAATATAGTCATTATTTCACCAGTTTTCATAAAAGCAACTTAAAATATCCAGTGCAGTCCTCCTCTACTTACATTGCTCTCTGTAAGCACTTGAAGCTTTACTTATTTGATGTGAATCTCTGCTGCCTGTGCCTAATTTCTTCTACCTGTTCAAATGTTCTCTTCTCTCTGTTGTTGTGTAAAAGACTTGCACAAACAACAGGGGAACCCCTGGAAATGGTGCATTAACTATATGTAAATGCTCTTGATGCACAGCGTAAATTAACTGCAATAAACAAGAAACTTCCTGTCCCTTATCACTCTCCATTACATTTACCTTATCTATTATTTGTTACCCCAGATGGTAAAAAAAATGTAAATGGAAACTTGTTTTTTATGCTGCCAGTGCTCCTGCAAGTGAAAGAAAAGAGATGGGTTAGGATAGATCAGCGAAGTGAGCATGGCAGTGGCAACACCTAAAGCAGTAGAAATGTTTTGGGGTAACACACCACTGAGGCAAATGGAGAAGGTCTGCATCTTTCTATACCCAAGCTATGTTTACCTTTGTAAATACATGGAGAGCTTTTCGTCATAGTCAAAAGCAACCAGCACTTAGGACTGCTTTCTATGCAAGATGTAGCTGGATTTCCTTAAACTGGCTTAGCAACCAAATCAATTAAATCAACATTTCCCCTCAGCATGGATTCTTTCATGCCCTGCAGCAAAATAAATTTATGAATCTTCTTATCTAGAATAATTCAATCATCCCCAATTTTGGATGCTTGAGAAAAGTGGGCAGGTGGAAAGTTGTGGAGACAGAAATTCATTGTCATCCCTAAATGCAAAAAGCATAACCAATGCTGGTATTAATTTCTTAGTATCCGATAATCAGGTCAAAGCATTTCCATGCCTGTTCTAGATCTTGCCCTTGCTTCTGTGAATGTCATCATTCCTCAAGGAAGCTTTCAGATATATCCAAGACCCTTTCCCTGTCTCTGAGTCCAGCTGGCATGTTTGGCCATATTTATACTATTAGTCTCTCTCATCCTCTAAATCACAGTAAAAGGAACTAACAGCATCTGATTTGCTGCCAGACTGCTTTGGGAAACATCCCTGGCCCATGCAAATTTTTTCAGCATGCTTGGAAGTTGTTTGGGAGAGGGCAGGTTGGTGCAGGACGAAACCGCAGCCAGGAGCACCCTGACGAAGGTGCCAATGACTGAGCTCCAAGGCTCAAACCTTGGCACTGCTTAATTTACAGCTTTACCTGAGCTAAGAAATCCAGGAACTGCCCAGAATTGTGTTAGTAATCTTTCATCTTAGATCTGATCTATTGCTAAGAAACTTAGTTCTAGCACAGACCAGACAGTAAAGCTTTTTTTCTTCCGCAACACAGGCTGTTGCCTGTTATCAAATGTGCAGAGACTTTTGGCTCAATCCAAAGGCAACTCAAGTCAGTGAGAAGCTGGAAAATTAGCAAAAAGAAAAACACAAAAAATCATTGTGCCACTGTACTATTCCCTCCTTCAGTACTGTACCCAACTTGAGAGCCCTTGAAGAGGGACTCAAAGAAAGGAAACAGGAATGATAAAAGGCATGAAATGGCTTTCGTGTGAGGAATCCCTGAGTAGTCTTGAACTCCTCCGCCTGGACTTGGCAGGGATACAATAAAGGTCTACAAAATCCAGAGTAGTGAGGATGGCTGGATTGTGAATGAATGCTTGCTCCCTTTTCCAATAAAAGAACCATGGGCACAAGATGAAGTTCCATTCCACATGGAGAAGTGTCTTCCTTAGCTGGCAATTAGAGGGCCTGTAGAGCTTTTACCAAAGAACTACACAAATGTAAAAACTGAATACAGGCTTGAGCAGAGACTGGACAAGTGCTTGAAATAGAAATCATCTGGGTGACAAAACAGAAAAGCTTCACCAAGGCCAGGAAATGCCCTAAGCGGAAAATATTTGTAGGCTGAAAACAGGAATTATCACATATTCTTGCCCTGTTCTCATCCTTGCCTTCCTTGAGGCACTACTGGGAACAGAGTCCTGGACCAGGTGGTCCAGGGTCTGAACCACCTAAGCCAGTTTTACATCCTCACTGGTGACATAGAAGAACTCTGAATGAAATACTGTCTCTTCATCTTCCTCAGAGCTGGAGTCACACTGACTTCCTATGGGAACTGCTTTGTTTTCCGAAGGGTCCTGGCCTTGCACAACACTGGGAAGAGGCTGTCAAGCTGTCCCTCCTGAACACCCTACATTATCTGTATTTACCCCGCAGGGTGGCCAGGTGTCTACATCAACTCTACATCATCTAACAACACTAAATTACAGCATCGACTTAGTCAAAACTTAAGAAACAGGGAAATAATCCTGATGGCTGCACACCAGGTCATAACCTTGGCTAACGCAGCAAAAACAAACTTAGGTTTTTGTCCGGTCAGTTTTTCAATGTCTTTCAGAGGTAGCATATGGATCCTCGCCAACTCTTAGTACTGCAACTTTGAAACCTCTCCGAAATCCTGCCAGATTCAATTTTCTGTTTAAAATTTTGCTTGTGATATTACACAGGATTTGGGAGTAAGGGAATAGGGAAGGGTGAGTATCACTGCATCTGGGATTTGAAAGGCTGTTCCAATCAGTTTTCTCTTCTGCCACAGGAAACGGTGATTTATTGGTGAAATGCCTAATGCAGCTGGGAAGTTCTGCTGAAGTCTTGAATTTGTGAGACTATTTCCCACGTGAGAAAAGCCCAGATGGGAAATAGTCACACAGTGGGAGGGAGAAACCTGGAAGGCAGTAATGTCAACAGAGATTTAATAGTAGTAGTATGCAGCAAATTGGACATGCAGTAAAGAGTAATACAGTAGCAAAACAGACCAAAGATGGTTTGGCTTGAGTCACTATGAGCTTCGTTTCAGACACTGGAATGTAGCCTTAATTTCTGGGCATGCTGTTACCTGAACGATAACTAGAATGAATTCTGAGAAGGGCAGGAAAACTAGTGTGGAAAGAGAGCACAGTTTCTAATAACACATTCTGATTGAGCTCTGAGCACAGAAGCACAAGGGGAGGGAGCAGGATGTGAATGCTGAGCCTAGAGGAGACAGCAGAGGGCACGGTGCCTTCTCACGAAAGACAAGTGTTGCAAAAAACCAGGAGGTTTTTTGATGCAAAAAAGTCATGGAGGAGTTTTCTAAGACTGAGATACATACGTTAGGCTGTGGAATGGCCACCAGAGCAAAGATGTCAATTACTGAGATGGTTTAAGCTGAAGAAGGGAGGTAAAAGCACAGCACAGTGGGAACATTCTACATAGGTGGACATATGCAGATGGGTTGGAAATACTAGGGTTTCTCAGTGCTGAGCTGCATAGCCTGCAGATTCATGATCTTCTTAGTGAAGATAACACAAAACACTCAAAGGCAAAAACCATGACACATTTTCAGTCAATATTCAGAAATGGCCCAGGCCTATTCAGATCAACCCACCCCTCATGACCACATACACCATGTGAGAAACAACCCTCGCTTTTAAAAATTTCAAAGGTTTAATAAACCTTAACAAAACACAACAAAGGACTGAATAAAGAAAAAGGACAGCGCACTGGGAGTTTGCAACCAGCAGCCACAGGACCATAAACAAAATGGCTGCTTCACCCTTTATACCCCNTTCTCTCTTGCAGCTTGATTGGAGGTCAAGTGTTGCCATGCCACGCCTCCCTAGCAACAAGATTTCATTACTCCCATCTGCCCCACGCAAGGGACACGGATACGCACCCTCCCTTCCCTCTGTATGTCCCGGACAGCCCAGGATGTCCAATGGCAACGATACAGAGAGGGAAAAGGGGATTATGGGGAGAACAGAGGACATCTAAACAACAAACCACAATAACATAACTATGCATCAATAAAGCTTCTTTTAACATACGCACAATATTCATCCCCTAATTGCGAGAGCCAATCATCGTATTACCTATCTAGAACAACCACAGTTGAACATCTACCCATGTCATACTGGAGAGAAGGAGAGAGGGAAAATCTCACTTCCTGGTTTGAATACACAAAGCAGATACTACACAGTTTAAAGTAGTAACTTTAAAGCAGTAACCTTGAATGTAAATATTTTTCCAAAGCCGTCTATATGAGAAATTATTGCATCATGCCTACGCTGTTATTTCACTTAAACTGCTAAGATACAATCTTGGTACAAAAGAAATAAGTAATGGGTCAGTATTCTGATTAAATAGTTTCTCAATAGCAATTTTATTCTAGTGTTTTTGACAAAAATCCCCACCCTAAATCCCATCCTTAAGATTAAATATTAGCAAGTACTAGAGAGCCAAATTAGTCATTCTGCTTTGTCACTCTTCAAATAAAAGGAAATAAAAATTAATAAAAAACCCCTGCTGCATACAAAATTATTGCCCTGCATCTTTGCCTTTGTTTTTTACAGAAGATTACCACATATCCTTCAGCAAGGATATGTAAAACCTCAGCCTGGGTGAAAAGAGTTAACAAACAGCTCACACATTAACAGGGATCCTGAAAATCACATCAAATGTCACCTACCGGAAGCAGAAATCATAGGGTCTGAAGGACAGATTTAAATACAAAGTTTGAGACTTGACACTGAATTTCTTGGATATTTTTGCCTTCTCAAACCACTAGAGCTATCTCAGCAGGCTGTGTATAAGTCTGATTCTCTGTTTTAAGCAGAGTTCACAAGGTAAATCTCAACAGTGTGGCTTTACAGTGATCCCCTTTGGAAGGCTGAATGTGAGTGAAGCTAGAAATTTAAGAAGTCAGGATCAGCACAAGGCAATGGTGCACACTGTCAGCAATTCCTACTACTGTTCAAAGCTGGGATAAGGGTGTCTTGTTATCTCTGAGTTTATTATTCTGCAGACCCACAAACTGTACTATGACAAGAGTTACGCTTAAAGCTTCAGGAGACAAGTTTCTATGTTTACTGAGCTTCAGAAGGCATGTGGGCAACTAGATCCTGGACTAAATTCTGCAAATGTTTTTGCTTGTGTTTCATCCATATTTAAGGATGCATACCTCTTTAGTTCTTCAGCAATTTCCAATGAAGTAGAAAGAATAGGGGGAAGGGGGGAAAGGTATGGTTTTGCATTGACATTTAAACAAAAATCTATCTCTTAAGTATTAAGCACTATTTCAGTTCCTTACTCCTCCAATGGAATTAGCTACCATGTCATGAAGGTCAGCATTTACTTTTACATGTTGGAATAAATTCCAAACAATTAGAAATAATGGGTATGGGAGGCAGCATGTTACAGGCCTCCTGCAGAAATAGCACAACCCTAAAAGTTTACCATTAAATGTTTCATGCTTTATTCACCTACTTCCCCAACGCTTAGAGGGCTGGTGAAACATAGCAAGTGTGGAGACTGTTGTTATCTTTTCTCAGACACACTGCCTCTATGGCCTCCCTACATGTCTCCAGGGAGGACTGAAGCCTTACTATACAATCCCACAGATTATTTCTGGTGTGTATGTGACCCCAAACAGAGGAAAATGAAATATAACCATTTTGTGGGCTGTGAAGCTGGGGAAGAACAGACCTGTGCCTCAGGCATGGCTGGGAGGCAGCAACCTGAGTTGGGTTCCAGCTTTGAGAGATCAGATTTCATACCGCGGTGTTGTGCACTCACCAGCGAATTGTGGATTTGCATCCCTTTCATTTTCCTACAGGTGAAACAAAGATGATATCAGCTGAGAGACCCTTGAGGAGAAAGAGCCCCTAAGCCTAACAAATATTGTTGGCTATGATTTTAACATTTCAGTCCACCTTCAAATGAGTGTTGTTCTTATAATGGCAAAGTGTTCTTTTCCTCCACTCTCCTCTAGGGTAAACCAGGAATCCTGACAGCAGCTTCAGGGGTTAATGTGACAGCTACCCACACTCTTTGCACAAAGTCCAGGCATATCTTTGTTAAGCAACTAAGAAAGGATTTCTTTCAAGGCTGCGTGGCTTTTGAGCCTTGAAAAATCTTATTAGTCAGATATGGAGGAAAAAAGTATATATAAGCAACCTGTTGCAGGAATTTAGCAGCTTGTGAATAGAAAGAAGACAATTATGCTGGGCTGCATGGCCAAAAGTTATGCCCTAAAACCATCTCACTCTGACTTGCTGAGCTGCTTTAAGCCCTCTGTCAAAATGGCATGAGCCTCAGCAATTCACTTCACAAGTACAAGACACCAATGTAAGGTAAAGCTGATGCAAGCTGGGAGTAGCTGGATCAGTGAGATATGACTCTCATGTCTAAACAGGGCTTTGGGCTGAGCACAGCTGGCTTAAAGTTGCTTTCTCATCACAAAACAGAATGGATAAACTAAGCGACTAACACACTTCCTCTGACCCCCTGGTTCTTAGCTGCAAAGAGAACCAGTACACTCCATTGTCGTCACTACGCCCTTTTAATTTCAGCACAGTCATTTCTGAGAATTATTAGTGGTAAAATTCCTTAATAAACCAAGTTGCCTAAAAACTCCAGAGAGTAGAGCCTTCCAAATCTTAAAATTTTATTAGAAAGCTATTTTCTCAAAGACTTCATTTTGAAAATTAACCCCAAGGCTTGGAATAACTCTAAAACCTCAGTGGCTCTTAAAAAAACTAAGCAACCTTTCTCTTCCCATTTCTTATTCCTTAAATAAACTATTAAACAAAAAACCCTTATATTTTAAGTACTTAACATTTAAAATTTAAGGCTTTTGCTTCAGGAATCAGTTATACAAATAGAAACATTTTGTAACACAGAAAGCTTGGGCCCAGTTTTGTTATAGTATAACACTGGTCTAATGCCCTTAATTCAGCCAAGTACAAAACAGTTTTTACAGAGTTTCAGGGCAGAAACCTTACTACTCCTTCCCCAGTGAGAACTGCCATTGAAGAGCAGCTGGAAAGCTGCTGCATACTTAAAAAACATGAGAAAAAGTCAGAGATCTGATTTAGGCTTCTTATCATACCTCTGAAAAAGTCTGGCAGCCATTCTTTGTCTTATTTACCTATCTAAACTTGGAGGTAATCCTCCTCCTGTATTGCACCAGCCCTGAGCCTTTGCAGCACAATGTATCAGTAACCCCTGTGTGTCCTTTCCTGTCAGTCCCCCAGCACAGTTTTGCTAGTGGTGGGAAAACCAATGCCAGCTCCTACTTGAAAATCATTCCTGAATCTTCTCAGCTCTTCCCAAAGCCAGACACTGTCTTCTCGTTTCCTCTGTACGGGATTATCCTCTTCCTCTCCTCTCTCTGTGTTTGGATGGTGGATACAGCAGTGTAGCTCTTTGCCCCGAGCCCATTCTATTCTTGCAATAGAATGGTTTAGAAGGAGGAGATTGATTTTTCTCCTGCGTGCCAGGCTGAGGACTTTGTGAACTTCCCTCTGGCAGGCTAAGTCCTGCTGATTTCAGTGGGAGGTGGGAATGCCCTGCACCTTTTTGAAAAGACAGCAAAGGTCCCCCTGGCAAAGGATCTCCCTAAACAAGGGCTTTTTACTATTGCAAAATGGTTCAAAAATTAGACTTTAAAAGCCATAAATTACCCCAGTAAGCCAAGGAATTTGCATTTGTAAAGTACATGCCTGAGGTGCAAAACACATTAACAAAATATACAAATAAACAAAGCTGTTCAAACCCAAATGCAATTATACATTCAGGGCAAGGTGCCATGGAAATCCATGTCAGCTGTGCATGTATGTTTGAAGGCAACAGTTATGCCCTGAGTCCAAACTGGTTTGTTTTCCCCACAGGGAAAATATACTAGAAAATACTGGTGCTATCATATTATTTACAGGGTAGCAGTAGCTAAGGAAATTAATTGCATTTTGCACTGGGCATTGCCAGTATGCACAAGCACACATCTGAGAACAAGTCCTTTGCCTGAGAGGTGGGTGCTGACGTGCACACCCCTGTCAGTGACCATGTCAAATGCTGTTCCTTACGCAAGGAGGCTGCTGGCAAGGCACCTTGAGGCAATTTAGGACTGAACCTCCATTTCCATGGGAGGCCTTCCAGCCCACTCAGGAATTTACAATAATGCAATGTATCTCTGCAGTTGCTATATGCAGGCACCACCCAACCTCCCCTCTGTGGCCCTTCTAAAATACCAAGAAGCTTGTGATGGTCCAAGAACATTGCAACAATACAGAGAGTCATTTTAATAATCTTCCCAACATCCTGGGGACTTTCCTGCGGGTGGAAGCATGAGCTTGGAGCAGAATAATTTTTCGTATGTATATCCTGCTACATCAAGGGTGGTTTTGATTACTGTACAGCTCAGCCACTTACAATATTTTGCATCACTCTCATGCCTTTCCAGCAAGGACTGTGGGGCCTTCCTGAGGATAATAGAAAAATGAAAGTTCACCATTCCTGCATGAAGCACATTTTCCTTCAGCACTGCACCAGTATGTCCTTCCTTGCCTTTAGCTTCTGTCATTAGGCACTCATATCCAGCTTTTAGGTTTTATTTCCCTATGCCTAACTTTTGTGTTGACATTATTCAGTAATTCAGACATTTTTAACAAATGTTTTGCAAGGCCCAGAGAAGAAAGGCTTCCACCCTTGTGGACAAGTCCTAGGGATCTTCAAAAGGTAACTTAGGTTCCACCTATGCAGCTGAGTCCCTTGAAGCTCCCTGCTCAAGTCATACAGCTTGTGCAAGTGTAGAGACCAGAGCCCAGTTCATGCTGCCTTCCGACTTTGTGCTTGGTCTCCGTGGCCAGGGAACCTAAGGGTGCAGTGAAGCTGCAGATGTGTGTGAAGCATGGAAAATTACACCCCTGGGGGAAGACCTGCCTGAAATATCAATATGCTTTTCAGAAAGTCACTGTCACCAGGCTAAATGACCCTATGTAGGGGCTCACACCAACATGGGACACTTTCTACAGGTCCACAAAGCAAAAGTGGCTGGAGGCAAACATTCAGAGAGGAGTGGTGGGGAGATATCTTAGACAAGTGTTTTGAAGCGTCCCACAGCCACAAGACATGTTTCAAAATGGAAACTTTGGGTGTCTTTGCTCTGAACATTCTTTTGTCTTTTGAAAAGGAGAAGAAGAAATTCTTTCAAAGAAGAAATTTCATTTTATTCTCTGTTTAGATAATGGTTGCCCAAATTACCTGTGTTTTGAATATGACCCTTTTTCCTGGTGGCAGTCACAGGTAATATAACACTATCAAGTTAGGTTAGGCTGATTCAAATCTGATAGAGAGAAGCCTGAAATAGTTTTCCTGGCTATATCGATCGAGGTTTAGTGCCAACTCTGGAGGGCTTTTCTGAGCCTTGTTTTGGGATTTCTTGGGTGTGAACAGAAAATATGCCAAATTAATTCAACAGAGAGAACCACAAATTAAAAAGCAAGCAGTATCTCACTAGTATGTCCTTGTTTTGTAGTGTCAACTCCAAGTACCAATCATGCTCTAATCGTTCAATTAAAAAATCTTTACATTTCATCATAACAATGTCATAAATATGCTTGGTGTTAGCTTTTCTTGGTTACAGGACAACGGGAGCTCTATTGCTTTTTTACATTTGTCAGGTTTACCTTGCCCCCTTATGGGTGCCAAGTCTGTACCTCCCTCAGGTAGTTACTGCTTCCTTTCTGAGGCTGGGCTCTAACTGAAGTGGCCTGTGTAAGGCCAGATCAAACCTGAGTCCCAGTGGCTGCTGGCCTAAGGTGTTGATCAGGGGCATAATGTGGCCAAGCCATCACCTGACAAGTAAAATTATATTGAAAAAATAAACCTTTAAAAAGTAGATTTTAAAGTAACAAAAATCCATACGCGTGTTCTTCTGTTGAGAAAATTATCATCTCCAGGGGACAACCTGGTGAAGTTTCAAGCAGCCCTGGAGTTTCCTTGGCTCCATTTTGCTTCCTTCTGGCACCTTTCAGCTAGTTCTTGAAAAAGCACCTCTCCTGAGCTGTGCCAAGTTCTTCTATGTATCTGGGATTCACTCCACTGTGAACTGCAATTCCAGGCCAAATGAGTCTTCAAAGATAGTGATTCTGTCTCATCTAAGACCTCAACAATCTTTCCAAAGTGGTTTGTTGTAGTATAGTTCTCTTTATGCCTACTTTTTCCAGAAAAAAATTACAAATTCTAAGAAGAAAATACAGCTGCATAATCCAAGCATAAGGCATGGCCTGCCTCAAAGCACATGAAGATTCCAGAAATCTCTATGGAGCTGGTGTTTTCACTGAGAAATCAAAATACGTAACACTTATCTCAAGGCCCATATGGACCTTATCTGGAATTTACTTAGGTGATTATGTGACCACAGGATCTTCTAGCCAGTGTGTAGTTCTAGATGTTGAGCATATAATAATAACCTGGGACAGTGACAATGAAAGCAGGTTTTCTGTGTTTTCACTTGAGCACTGAATATAGAGAGAGCCAAAATTCATATATTCTTTTGAAAAGCCTGACCTTAGTCACTTGGTCAAAATCCAGTGAGTCATTAGATAAACTGTTAAAAAAGGCATGTTGTTGAGTTATACACATTAATTTTTAGCTCAAATTTCTTTTTGTTTTGAATTCAAAGTATCTGCATAGCCTATTTCTCATTTCCTCTCAGCTTCTTTATAACTGAGATAGAGAC
The DNA here is from genome assembly GCA_013397095.1 of Sterrhoptilus dennistouni. Lineage (NCBI taxonomy): Eukaryota > Metazoa > Chordata > Aves > Passeriformes > Zosteropidae > Sterrhoptilus > Sterrhoptilus dennistouni. The sequence goes on from VWZU01016071.1 coordinate 591,223, forward strand.
AGAAGAAAATAAAATTCTGATATACCATGAGAAATCCCATTATGCTGATGTAAAATTGATTAGAGAAAGCCCAGTCGTAGAATTTCCCAGCAAAAATGTGAAGCTTTAGGAGGGAAAGATAACAAGGAGACATGCATTTTATGGGAACTTCAAGTAGTGAAATTTGCTTATCAACGGCAAAAAGGGCAGTATTTGGCCTTACCCTGCATGAAAATAACAGAAAACACAACAAAACACAACAAAACACATCTCATGAAGTTTAGATTAGATGGGAACTGCAAGTTGCATAGCTCAGCTCAGGAATCCCAAACTTTCTAAGAATACAGAGGACCTTGCTTCAAGGGTGTGCGTTCAACTTCTCCCAGGTCACAAAATCCAGGGTTATTTGGACCTGGTACTTTGCACCAAGGACACAGAAATTTTAATTCCGATTATAGAGAGAACACAACTTCCTGCTGGAACAGTCACAAACCTGTCTTAGATAATGATGCACAAATACCTCAGCATTTTCCATTTTTCATTCTGTAGTAGAGTAGGGAGTGAACAAATAATATCCCTCCTCCTGGGAAGACTGCAGTAAGTTTTCCTTTAAATTTTTCTATCCATTAAACTTGCATATATTCATTGTATCTTGTAAAGATAGTAATAAAGTTTTTACTGTAGGATGAATATAGATATAGATGACATAAATTTGCAAGGAGTAAATAACTGCATGATTATAGGACTGTATGTTCATTCTGTGATCATCTTTGGTACATTGCTGAATGAACCCTTTTAGAGCTAACGTTTGTAAAACAGCTTTGTAGTTCTCAGATGAAAGACACTACAGGAGTGCAAGACATTATTATCATTATTCAAACAGTAAGTCTGAAATAAAGCATGAAACTACTGCCAGAGTGACTGTAGGGAGGTGGGAGCAGGGCAGGGGTCCAGGAGAGGGTGAAACAGCAGCTGGCATTCTCATTTGCTGCCATTAGCACGGATCACATATCTCTACGTGGAGAATCATTTTCTAATTCTACCTTGGGAGAAGAGAGGGGGAAAGAGAGAGGCATTCATTCCATGTCATTCAGAAAGGACCTTAAAGACCTATTTATTATGCTGCTTCCTTCAGGGAGCTTGCTATAGGGTTTTGATTTCAGCTTCGATATACTGACTGCTGGAGGAGAAAAAAAAACTTCCTGAACTGCTGCTCTCCCTTCCTCTTCTCAACCCTGAATTTCACATCAAGCTATATTGTTCTCTTTCTCCTTTTCTGTTTGTAATGTCAAAACATATATGCTCATACACACATACACAGCCAGAAGATCTCTAAGAGCTATGAATATTCTTGTCTCAAGAATCAGGATAATGGAAGGTAGTCTTCATCCTATCTAGGATTTAGGAAAAGATGGAGAGGAATTTGTTTTACCCTCTCAGGTGGGATTCCAAATAATTTAGATCAAAAATTCCATTTGAATTGTTATGTCCTGTAAAGCTGAACAATAGAGTTAAAGTTATTTTCATTTAATAACATAGTCATCGGAGCTCCCATTCTTTGACATGCAGTTCCTGCTCCTAATTGCAGTTATCCTTCTTTACAATGAAGCAAGAGTTTCAAATTTCAATTCATTGTGTCTACAGTTGTTACCCAATAAGAGGTTTAATAGCAAATAAGCTGCATTTATCTATTCATAGATGATAAATGCAGAGCAAGCAGGAATAATCAGGTTTTAGAGCATCCCTAAAACACTGACAGCAGACATGCTTTTGTATGACCACCAAAATTTTTATGAGAAAGCATAAAAATTTCACCAGTGGTTTCCTGACCTTCCATCTTCATTGTGTTGTGCGTGGTACAAGCCAGGGGTCCTGACACATTAATCACTGATGCAGTCCTCCACTTTTGTATGCTTTCTTTAGTTTACCAGATATTAAATAGCTGTTGTAAAACCAAGAAATCTAGTGGAGTATTTGTGGGGGAGGGGAAGGAAGAGCATTTCACCACAGGCTAAACCCCTATGCATTTTGAAGTGGAGTAGCTTCATACTAAGTCAGTAGAATTGTGCCTATTTATTTCAGCGAGAATCTGTGTCCATTTTTTCCAAGCATCTTCCAACTGAACAATGTGCAAGCACAATTCAGGGCCATACTTACATCTAATCATGTGACAGTATTTGTCAGAAGTGGACTGTCCTTGGTTGACTGACTATCCTGTGCTCCTGAATTTAAGCAAAAGCTTAAACCACTTAATCTCTATCAAAGGTGCAGGTAAAAATTTCAGGTTGCCATCACAAATCAGCAGTGAATAATAAAGAAATTCTCCTTACAACCAAGGTAAATTCAGCTCAGTTAGAGATACATTTGCATTGCGCCAAATAACCAAGCTCCTTTGTGGACCTTCACAGATGATGCTGAGGTAGGTAAATTGTCAACTGCTACTTTTGACATCCCTTTTAACTCAGCTGGCCCTGCTGCCTTATCACAGCACACTGTTTAGCTGCCATATGCTTTGGGATTTCATTGGTTTAACCACAACAGGCTAGGCCTCTGACAGCTATTGCTAGAGTCTTTGTGATACTGGGATTTTGCTTTTATGTGTGCCAAGAAAAGAAGGAAGGAAGGACCAAGCAGAAGACAGAGAAATACCAACTTACTGCTCTGTCTTTTGTCCCCTTTCCTTCACTGTATTGTTGTTCTTTAAAGGCTAGTAGCAAATAGAAAATTATGTGGTACATTGACAGGATTTGGTCACTGCAAAATGACTGTTTTGGTTAAATCTTTCTTTTCCTGCATTTTCTCCACTGTTCCAGCTGTCCCACAGCTTTGCACAAGCATAAAACAAGAAATAAAGTTGCATTTAAAACACAGGCAGAAAGGAGAAATACAACAAAAGATATCATGAGAAAGAGATGGTTTAATGTAATATTTTATGAGATATAAATCATTTCTACAGGGTTTGCCCTTTAAAGTCCATTATAGTACATTAATTGTGGTTTTATACACTAAGTGATGGGGTGTACTCCTCCTTAGTATTGAATTTATGAATAAAAGACCATCACCAGCCTGTGTTAAACACTGGTGAAGGCATTTCACTGAAGCCTTTGGCTACAGAATTCCATTTCTCTGGCTTTGTTCACATTCAAATTTTCACGCTGATAACTCAGTTCTCCTCAGCCAAGGAAATAAAGGATACTCTGATGCCTGATTCCACTTTCAATTCCACTGCTGCAACTTCAGAGTAGCTCCAAGGAAGTCAAGTTTCACACCAGTATGAAAATCAGTACAAGAGTGGATTTGGTCCAAAGGCTGCTCGACAACATGTCAATCAGAGGTTTTTCTGTCCGACTGGATGGGCCAGAGCTGATGGTGTAAAAAACCAGTGACCTGCATGACCCTGCAGCATCCCATTAAAAAAATGAAACAAACAGGACTGACCCAATACTTGAGTAAACGCAAAGAGCTCCCTGGCCCCAGAGGATTGCACGCAATGAAAACTGACTTGAGGCCTCTGACAATGATGGGGGTGAGGACAGTGACAAGGAGCTCAGAGGGGAGAGGCAGGGCAGCACATGGTCTGCCGTCACATCCACCACCCTTCCCTGAGGATCCAGCTTTGGAAACCTTGGTGAAATGCATGTAGCCTTGTATCATCCAGCCCTCTCACAAACATAAACCCCAAAACAAGCCTGGAGTCTGTTCTCAGCTTCACAGCAAGGGGCCGGAGTACTGCCCAGAGTTTATAGCCAGATGTTAACTTTGTAAGCCTTGAAAATATTTCCACTCAAGGTTGTTTACTTGTATTTGGGCCTTTTTCCAACTTGGGTGTGTAACTTAAAGACCTCCAGAAGTCTGTCAAAAACTATATAATCTGTTTGCAGAAATTAGGAGACACTATCAATGTATAGAGGCTGAATCTACTCTATCTGATCAAATGCTGTGGTTATTGTAAGAATTTTCTGTTTCCAGGTGTGAAAATTAATGCAAATTTCAAGGTGACTGAAACTGACTTTCTAGATCAGACACTTGATATTTGTATTCATTTTGAGACAAATTGAGAAAGTGACCATGTGTTACATATTTTGATCACTAAAGAGCATTAACAAGTTTCCCTTTCCAGAAAAGTCATTGATTCACACAAGTGCAGGTCATGTCCCAAATCTATACTCGTATCTATTTGCTCAACTTGATTCCACATGGGCCAGTTATTGTTATCACACAAATGATGAAGGATGTTTGCATCCCAGATGCAAGATCAGAGAAGAAATGTTAGAACAATGAAGTGATTTTCTAGGTGGGTCTTTATTCAAGTGTCTGCATAAATGAGGGCCTTTCTACAGATAAGGTCTGTTTTCTTAATATTCACCCAGAAAATTGAACCAAGACCCCAAATTCCATAGAGCAAATATTAATATAAAGTGTAATTTAAGTAGAAATCATTAATCTGGAGGATCATTTTTATCCCCCAGCCAGCTATGTTCTTATAAGGCCCATAACAAGGGCAGCATGATGCATTGTTGTGCCAAATAAGTAAAATCTTATATCTAAATCCATCCAAAATACCTTCTTTTTAGCAGAAATATTTAGCTAACCCATAGTTTGTTCATTTCTCTCCTGTGTAATCTATCAGATCACTTCTTGCTCACAGCAGTTAATGCTATCCTACTTGCAGTGACCATGCAGTCATGATAACCAGATACTAGGTATTTAACAATAACACATTGGAAGGACTTGGACACAGAGTAAAAATTAATCTATATTCAGTGTTGCAACATACACAAGGATAAAAAATCCTTGCTAGTGGTCTTGCCCTGCACCATCCAGGAAAACAAGAGCTTTCCAGTTCACTTCAGGGGACTTAGGGTTTCACTGGTCAGTTCTACAGAAAGCTTACATAGGAGTTATTGTGACACACAGCTAAATCAGAAAAGATTTGTGAGGTTTACATGTCTCTTAGTATCAGGAGCACATATCAGAACTGAATATGTCACTGTGATATAATGCTATACTTTCAGCTTCTTTATATCTCTGTGCCTAAGGGAGAAAGTGGGACAGAGAAGCCTTCAAGCTCTCACTGCCACTTGCACCTCTTCAAGTGCCCTGTTATCATATACTGCCCTGCCTTGCTCCAGTCAGACACGGCTGGGAAGGGGTCAGAGGAAGCCAGTCTAGAAAGAAAAAAAGTGCTATCAAGGCCACAGTCATCTGCAAATTCCAATTGCTTTTCTTCTGAATGTTTTTAATTCACTCTAGCTTCCCAGCATAAATGCAGTAAATATTGTGGCAGTGGTTATTTCAGTGAGTCCAATAGTGAATAAAAACATGTGTTTACAAGGTAAAGGATACAGTACATAAAAAGGAGGCAAGCAGCAAACATGGAGGGAGAGATCACCAGAAAGATTAATTTCTAGTCAGATATCACTGTACAAGCCCTGAAGAAGAGTAACCTGAATCTGTAACAGGGTGAATCATGGAAGGTAAGAAAGAGGAAGCAAAACATCTCTTCTCTGAAAAAAGACAAGATGCGATAGAGAAGCTGCTGAGTAATCCTGAGAGTCCTGCAGCAGCTGGGAAAGGCATCAGCAGACTCTCATCCCGGAGGAATGAAACCATGCAAAGACAATAGTCATCTCTCATCCCCTTCTACCAGCCCTTTTCCTACTCCTCAAGACCACAGGGACTGAATAGATACTGGTATTGCAGGCTGAAAATAATAGAATCCACCCATGAACCTGGATTCCTTCATGAAGACTGTAGTTCTGTGTAAAACATGATATTCTAATATTCCATGGAGGCTATTGAAAAACAAGGGTCTAATCCAGATAAACACTTCAAGCTAGCAAGGATAGATGAAGGAAATGAGAAATAACTAACCCACCCAAAGATGTAAGGACAAAATGCTAAGATGAGAAAAAGAAAAAAAAGGGCGGAAAAAGGAAAAAAAAAAAAAAAAACAAAAAACAAAAAGAAGAGGGTGGGACACTTACTATATATCTGTGAGAATTTTATAGCAAGTATAGACATCTGTACAACAAAAAAAAGCAATGTCACTGTAGCTTGTATACAGCAACACATGGCTTTGTGCCAGCTCTGATTTTGCTAGCCATACCAACATGCCCAGCATAGACCTCCAAAGGGCTGAAGAAGCCACTACACACCTTGCATTCACTTATACTGAATTTTGTGTGTTCTCATGCAATCTTCACACAGTCATCCTCTCATTTTCTAAACAGGTATGCTGTTAGGAGCTTTTCTAATGATTGCAACGAGACCTTAGCAGATGTTACAGATAATCAGTACACACACATGCTGCAGAACAGGATAGCTAAGTATTTAACTTTCCACATTTAAGAGTGTGCTGTTAAACCAATTTTCTTCCACCTGGAAAATGGAATCAGCTGCAATGCAATCCTATGAACATGGATAAACAGCAACAACTGACAAATACACATAACCATACCTTAGCCATGTACAGGGAAAATCCTTAAAGGGAAAACACTTTGAGACCGTGGGCAAATTCTGGCTTTTGTGAGAAACCCACTGAACAGGATACGTTATAAATTTAAATTTATAGGAAGAGATGTGGGAAGAACAAGACAAGCCTCGGATAGGCTGTAGTTTCATGTCTGGTGTTCTCAGCAGTAAAGGGAACATGGTTCCTTGTGCAGCTTTCCTGCTAAATCTACAGATGCATGCCAAAGACAGACACATTGAATAAACTAAGGTTAAAACCAGATCCCTGTTGGCAACCTGAGCCTGCTGAAATGTGGAGCTCCTTTACCCATAATGGAGTCTCTAAGGGAAGGGCTGGCAGAGTTACATCTTTTTTCCCACTATAACTTCCAGCCTAAGGAAGAGTTCAGGTATACCAGACTTGCACCTTTACACAGTTGGAGAACTGGCGTCATTATGAACATACTCCATAGGGTTTTGGGACAAATCATTCCCACTTGTGATGCCAAAAGTGAACCCAGACTTGCTGTGATGGAAGAGCTCTCCCAACAACCTCTGCTGTACCTTTTGGCAATTACACAAGTACCTCTGTCTGGTCACAAATACCTCTGGCATCAGCCCAGCCTGATGGGTAAACTGAACCATTCATTAGAGCAACTCCCAGCCACCAAGGCTGCAACTATTGACAGAAGGAGCTGACAACAGAGAGGCAATTCAGGATTATGACATCAAAACATTCTGAGAAAACAGAAAGCATTAAGGAAATCACTAGAGCAGGGGGTATGAAAGAAATTCTGGGAAACAGAAAAAGGCTGACATCTTTCAAGAAGAAATATGCACAATAGCCAGAAGACTGAGAGCCATGAAACACCTTTGTAGTCGGAGTAGGTGCAGAACCACATTCTATTGGAAACAGAAATAGTGAGCAGACATTGGTCTGAAGTCATGCATGGAAAACTACTGCATGAGGTTTAGGAGCCATATGTGTATCCAAAACACACGTGGCTGGGAATCCAGATTTAGCATATAAGATACCCATATACTCTAGAAACACCCATCTTGTCACTGATCCCTGCAAACCTTTCTGAGAACAACATTTCTCCCTTGAGGGTCAAAGCTGCTGTGGGCCATGGCATGAAGGGGCAGCAACATCTTTCCTAAAAGACCCCAGAGGACAGAAGGGAGGCAAATCCCATGGCTGATCAGGTAATCAGGCTGATCACGAAGCAACTCATACAAAAGGTAACCCCATGCTTCCAGCTGAATGGGAAAAGTAATACTGCTTCAGGGTGACTGGCAGTCATCCCAGCAGATTGGAAATTATCTCATGAGAGTGGTACACACTTCACACCTGGGGCTGGACTCCCATGAGTTGATCCAAAAAAAGATTGCACTAAGATGTTCATGAAAAGCCATAGTTTCTAATTTTCAGATTCTACAGCTTCAGAAGAGAAAAACCTCAGCCTAGGGTGGTTTTTCACTGTCAGTAAAAGGGACTGTATGATCACAGCATATCACTGCTCTGACAGGATGTCCTTCTAAGGAATATGAGAAGAGGATGCCCAGGGATCTGATGTTGTGTTCTGTAGAGGGTCATAACCTAACACCCTTTGCTCAGTCAACCACTCACTGTGCCCTGCAGTAGCATTCATGTGAGTCAGTGCCAAAGGGGAATCCAGGTGCAGTGCATCTTCCCTTGGATGCCTGAGAAAGTACCATCAGTAGTAGAGACAGGCAGAGATGGATGTCAAAGACACAGAAGTGTGCTGCTTATCAGACAGCATGAACCATCACATGCCAACATGAGACATTGTCCTGAGAACTAGATAGTTACTCAGCTTTGACTGAGGGGACAGGGAGACATGTCCACTTCTCATGAAGTGCCCAGAAAAGGAGCAGTGCAAAGTACACAGGGAACAGAGTGAAAGCCTGCTTGTCACAAAAGAAGCAAAAGACCTGGGATCACAGTGCACATGGATTTTTACCTTGCTGTCAAATAGATATATAAAATAAGGACAAAAGGCAATGCCCAAGCTGCACTGGAATGCTCATTGTGTGGGGTAGCTACAGATCCAGGATGTCAAGACTGCACATAGAAGGCATCCAGCACAGCATAAGAGACATCTAGGACATACAAACCTGGGCCAGGAGACATGGGATAAGCCTCAGCCTACACCAGTAGATCAGAAAAATAGGTTTATTTCACATTTCAGGCTGGCAAGTTATGACTCTAGAGTCAAGCTGGCAGCACAAGGGGAACAATTTCCCTGCCAGCAGCCCAGATGTCAAGCTGCTTCAGCCTCCTGAACACCTATCAGCTGTGGTGGCACAGGCCACATGCTTCTTTACCCCAACAGCCAACAGCTAAGTGAAAAAGCCCCAACAACACACACCTGGAAGAAAGAAGGCTCCAGAGGCTAGAAAATGTGATTAAAGAAGTCCTCTACCAGGCCTAATTTTCATATTATATGCAGTAAACTGCATGGATGTGGGACAGTGGGGCAGGAGTTGTCACCTGGAGGAGCTCATGGGGACTCTGTGGAAACCAGTCTGTCTGTGCCCAGCCAGAGCACTGCCTTCATGTGGGGCATCTCACACATAAAGGGTTTCAAGCCTGTTCAGTATTCTGAGCTTGAAGCATTCTCCATCTCAGCCAGAATGCAAACTGCGGTGCAAAACCTCATGCCACTTAGAAGGACAAGAGGTGCTTACTCTCTGCTAGACCCCAAGGGAGACGAGATGGAGTATAGGGTCTGTGATCAAGGTGCAGTTTACTGCTTGCACAGGTCTGGGACAGCTAAGCACTGTGAATTGCTCCAGGGGGGCTGTAAAGTTACAATCATGTGTATGGTGTTAAAGAGTGCTGTGATATGAGGGGAAGTTTTTTGAGGAGGACATTAAAGCAATTTCTTGAACACTCGCTCATTAAAAATTCTACTGCTGGTTTAACAAGAGTAGGATGCTATGTGAGGTACTGTGGGCTTTTATAAGGAAATGCGAAGTCATGCCAAACATTCCTGGCTTTTGTCTCATATCAAGCTTAAAGATCAGCTCCCTCAGTGTGTCAGAAGATCCTGGACTTAGTTTTTAAACCTGTGTTGCCAGCTCAGATCATTCATATAAACGATTTTTATCTGTTTCAAACTTCACTATGTCTCTGCAGAGATAAAACCCCAAAAATGTAATCTGTAATTCCTTTTGCCCTTCACTTCCCAGTCCTGCTCCATTCTCTATCCTACTAACTTTGCTTCTGCTAGGTTTTCTAGTTCTTCTCTTTTATTATCCCTTCCACAGTGAGTGTACTTAAACTACCCCTTTCACAGCTCTCCTGTGATTGCCTGCAAGCAAAGATGAAGACATTTCCCCCTACATGTCAGGCTTACTGTTGCTGACCTCTTGCTGTTACAGCACACACCTTTCCTTCTAAAGGCAGCAGTGATTGTCTGTGCCTTGTTTTCTGGTGATGGGCAGCTGGGGTTTGAGGTTCTTGAAGAAGGAGAGGATGTGCTCAGCCACATAGACATGCTGCTAGAATGGAGATGACAGTTGGGAAAGCCCTTGGGAAATCCCAATGTTTTATTGAAATCAGGACAGATCCTGGTTTCAGCAGATCAGCTGAGACCCTAAGAATTCCTTGCATGGCTAAAACAATCCCAGTAACACAGCACATCTGGTAACCTCATAGACAGAGTTAAAAAGAAATAAAACTTCCCAGGGAAAAGGTCAGAACTTTGATTAATAACTCCTAGAAAAGCAAAGTGCTTGATGCCAATGTCACAAAAGTTTTGGATTACTGCAACTCCATTAATTTTACTGGAGTCATCACAGTCTCTCACCACTGGTGGAGCAGCACTTTCTGATGGGCAAACTTTGCTACACTATCCCTTTCTTCCCCAAATTTCAAAATATTCATATTCCACAGGCCTGGGAAATTCTCTGGAATAACTGTCAAGGGCTTCAATAAGTGTATCCTAGGGTGTATATTCCCAGCTGTTCCATTTTTCACATACTTCACTCTCCAGTGCTGGCAGGCACAATCCCAGCAGACAGCCATGCATGGACAGCTTAATATACAGGTTCATATTAAATACCCTGTTTATTTATGGAAATACAAATACTGATTTTTGTTTACTCCCTATTGTTTCTACACTTTGATTTGGACATCCAGACATTAAAATGAGTCTCTAGTCCAGGGTCTAGGCACCATAGCAGATGGTATAATGAAGCTGAGATGAGAACAGCAGTAGCAAGCCAAATATCTTCTCTTTACAGCAAAAGAGTCTAGGTATTCATCCCAAACCTAACCACCCCCAAAATTACTACAGAAAGCTAATTCCTCCAGCTAAAATATTCATGTTACCAACAAAAGCTTGCTGAATCCAGCCTCTTACCATGAATTGTGCTTTCTCTCAAATTCCTCAAAAGCACCACTTGGGCTATGGCTACACAGGAGAACAACATACCCCTCTCATCTCCTGAGCACGCATGGGTGCTGCAAAGGTAGGGCTGCAGGTTTGGGCCCAAGGTTTCCTGTGTACCCCAGAGGTTATGTTCCTATAGCACCATGGCAGAATAGTTCCCATACCCAGGATAAAAAAAAATCTATTTGGCTGTGCTTTACTTTAGGGCATGAAATAAGCTGCCAAGCTGAGGATTCCCAGGGATGAACACTTCATGCACAATTTTCATGTGTTTATTTTCCTCAGGTCCGTGTGCAGGAGCACAAAACCCAAAAGGTGTATCACTTTGAGTGTGGCTGGTATTTTGATAACTTACACTGCAATGAAGTTGCCAGAGACCCTCAGGCCAAGCTTGCAAAGCCAAACTGGAGGAGTGATTCCCTGAGCTGGGGCTCAGGTCAGGACCTCATTGCCATCAAATCCTGACAGACATGCAGCACAGGGTTCAGTGTCAGACCTGTGGGTGGAAGAGATTGCTGCTGTGAGCACTGCTTTCAGGTCAGGCTGGGCTTCTCACAAGGAGGTTTGATGGCCCTTTTGCACCTGCTGCGTGGGAGTCAAAATGCAAAATGAAGAACAAAATATTCTCCAATGTACAAATAGTGTGTGTTTGGTTTGTTTATTGAACTTTACATTTCTTGCACACTGTATATTGAGCAGAGTGATTGCAGCAGCATATGTATCCAAAGAGCAGGAAACAGACTGCCAACAACCTTCTCAGGGTATCAGCAAAATAAACAAACATAACACGCACATCAGGTGGTCTGAGTGCCAGCTCTGGGATAAACTGAATTGGCAGAAAAAGTTGCCATTGGAATTTCCCTTTAAACCACACCAAGCTGTAAAGCTGCCTGGGTGCAGGGAGCAATCAAAATCAGAGCAGCATGTGAATGTTTTAAAAGGGGTAGATTAATTCATGTGAGCCATGCAGCTCAGCTGGAACTGCTGCTTGGCTGCTGGCGTCAGCTGCATGCTTCCTGAGGGCATTCTTTTCCCTCCCCTGCAAAAGACCTTCCCTGGTGGGAAGGCAAGTGCCCACTATGGGCACGCCCATGGTGCAGGTGCTGGGCAATGACCTGCCAGCCTTTGCTCCATGGCTGATCTCAGAATCACAGAATATGCTGAGTTGGAAGGCACCCACCATGATCGTTGAGTCCAGCTCCTGGCCCTGCACAGCATCATCCCCAAGAGTCGCACAATGTGCCTGAGAACATTGTCCAAAAATGGAACTCTGTCAGACGTGGTGCTGTGACCACTTTTCTGGGGAGCCTGTTCAGTGCCCAACCACCCTCTGGGGGAAGGTTCAACAGACCAAGTGACCTAAGCCACTCCTTGTATGGCTTCCCCTCAAGGCTCTTCACCGTCTCCATTGTTCTGTTTTGTTTGCTCTCAAATGTCTTTGTATCTTTCTTATATTGTAGCACCCAAAACTGCCCCCAAAACTCAAGGTGAGGCTGCCCCAGTGCAGAGCAGAGCGGGACAATCCCCTCCCTTGCCCAGCTGGCCTGATGCATCTCAGGACACAGCTGCCCTCCAGGCTGCCAGGGCACTGCTGACTAACATTCAATTTGCCATCAACCAGGACCCCCAGGTCCCTTTCCACAGTGCTGTTCTTCAGTGTCTCATTTCCCAATCTGTCCATACCTCTGGAGCTGCCCCATCCCAGATGCAGAATCCAACACTTGACCTTGTTAAACTTCATATGGTTGATGCCTGCCCAGTCCTCTGATTTGTCCAGGTCTTTCTGCAGGGCATCTCTGCCGTCAAGGAAGTCAACAGCCCCTCCCAATTTTGTTTCATCTGTGAACTTGCTTAGTGTCTCTTCCAGTCCTGTGTCCAAGTTATTTATGAAGATGTTGAAGAGCACAGGGCTGAACCAAAGATGGGACTCTGTGGAACCCCATTAGGTCACCAGTCTGATGTCAACCCATTCACTGAAACCCTTTCTGTCTAACACATGAGCCAGTTGCTCACCCACTACATGATGTATTTATCCAATTGTGGGCCGGACATTTTGTCCAGAAGAATCCTGTGAGGGTCAGTATCAAAAGCTTTACTGAAATCCAAAATGGAGGAAGACACAGAGGGTCTGTTCCCTCAGAGAAAGGAGACCTGCTCAGCAAGAGTGATTCTGACTGAGAGCATCAATGTGCAGTGTTCTCCCTGGGGCTGAGGGCTCACAGGCAGATAGGGTGAAGCTCTTCACAGCAATCACTTCTCAAGGAACTGAGCCTTGCTCTGAGTAAGGGATGCCAGAGGAGTAACATACCTACATACATGTGTATATATATAAATATATATATATAACTATATAACAATATGAATATATATATTTATATATAATGGGTACATATGGCTAGCGGCTTGAAGTGATTGACTTCTGGGAGAGATGAAAAATGTTACCGAACCCTTGTGGAAAAGCCTGAAAGAATTTAATAGAAAATTACAGCCTTTCTCAAGAATTTAATATAGAATTATATAGCATAGTTAAAAACAACAATAGAAAGGATATTACTCTCTATTAAACTCTATAGGTTTCAGAGCAGTTTAAATAGGGCCTTTTAATGTTTCTGCAAAGATTCCTATTACATCCTGTAAGGCTTTTCCACACGGATCTTAGCAGCCATTGGGGAAAACCTGGTGCCAGTGAGTTCCTAAGCAAACAAGTCAAGTAATTCTGATAATTTACATTAGACTGAGCTTTGCAGTGCTGCTGCAGCATCATGAGCCTCTGTGGGACTAGAAACAGCTCAGGGAAACTGAGGCTTTGGAAGAGACTTTCCTTTCTGGTGTCTCAGCAGTATGTGGTCATCACCACATAAAGCAACCTTTCCTCTTTGTGCTGAGAGGACCTTACAGGGATCTGTTGATGTAATATCTAAACACAAAGAATAGCCTTCACTTTGGACTAAGATATGACAATAAATATAGCTGCACAAATCAGGGTAAGGTATCTAGGGATGCTAGTGGCTGGGACACCCTCTGAAAAGCAGTCTCTGATGCATTTTGGCATTAATCACTGCCTTTGGCCAAAGTTTTTGGTTCAGATTTCTTTTTCTCACCGAATAATACATGTGTGGTGTCTTAAGCATTTTAAGTATGTTGAATTAGATATGTTACGAAAGGTATCCTTATTCATAGTTCTACCTTTAACCATTATAAAAACAGTGGACAAATTATATCAGCTACAGTGCCCATATAAAATATTTCGTAGTAAATTGCAAATATAGTAAAATATGATTAATTTACCTCTTTTTGACCACAGAACATATATATTGTGTGTTCCACTGCCCTCAATTTAGTGTTGTTTAAAATTACTAAATACATTTAGCACATCTCCACCTCAGTAAAATCATCCTAAGTATCCTAAAATCTACCTCTCATCACTCATAGTAACTTGAAAAACTGATGCCTATATTCTTCAGTCTGCACAACCCAACAGGATTCCATAGCTTAAAAAACTGAATGAAAATCCCAGCAGTGCTTACATTAACATTTAAACATCTGAGCTTTGCACTGAACCACTCTCTGATCCGGACAGTGACATGTGCCCATTGCAAAGTACTCTTCTATACAAAAACTATTTTTGTTAATTGAGGGAAATGACAAAGGTGGGAAGCAAAGTAATGAGCTTGCTTTATGTGTGGTGTTGCAGTGTGGTGATCCTACCACAGCCCAGATAAATTTTCGTACCACTGTTTGAACCCTGCTAGACTCCTGCCACTGGAATGAACCTCAGTATTCTATGACTGAGAGTTTCATATACTAAGATGTTGAAAGGCCTTTCGGTTTCATTCAATGCCTTCTGCTCATAATTTTTTTAAAAACAATGTAAATATTAAGAAAACTTAACTGTACTTCATCATGGAGCTTTTTATAATCTCTTGATATGCCTGTCTTCCCTATCTAGTAACAGCCGAAATCAACCACTTGCTATTGATTTTCTTTTAGACTGTATAAATTTAGCTTTCTTAGAAAAAGCATAGTTTTCAAAAGAGGCTCATCTTTTCTAGTCTGAAATTCAGTTATTTTCAAAGTAAAAATCATTTGCTTAAGAAACCTCAGCAGGCTGACAACAGTAAGAATTAGTGCATGGGTCCTAAATATTCACCCAACTCTGCATATATCTTACTTGAGAGGTGTCTAAACAGAGAAGGAAGAAGAAAACTTTTTACCTGAGCTGTCCTTATACCCCATCTGGAGACAGACATGAAATTCCCCTTAATATCTACAGCAAAGGCTCAAGATGCTTCAAGGATTTACACAGTCATACAAAATTATTGATGTGAAGTTATTTATTTGTCTAAATACATCAAGACAAGGTTCCAAAGGCTGGAGGGAAAAGGATGTTATATATAGTGAACAGACTTGTCTCTGAAAACACATTTTCCAGATTTGTTTGTGGAAGAGCTCTCAGTGTGACTTGCGGGCTAATACTGTAAAACCAGTTGAAACATTAGTTGTGTCTGAATCTAATTTTTCTCTCATTTTAATTCTTTAAAATCCACCCATATTCAAATGTTCATTGGAAGCACAATTGCAAGGAGGGGAAAATCCCTCTGCCTGGTGAAAGAACCAGAAGGAGGAATCCTTCCAGGGGCAGTCTAATCAGCAAATCCATAGAGACTTATCAGAAGATATACATCCAGAGGTTTTCAAGTTGCCTTTTTGTACTTCTCCTTAGGCCTGAAGTTTGATATCATTATGGGACATTTCCAAGGCAGCAGAAGCAGCCACTGCCTAATCTTTTCATAAGATGTAAATCAGTTTCAGTAATTATCATATTAGATGGTTTGCTCATGTTTTCTTTCTGGGAAAAAATACCATGTCTTATAAATTCCTCAGTGTTGTAACATCAAAGCAGCAGGGTCGATGGCATGCAGATCCAGAGGGGAGGGGAGACTAAGTTGATGAGGATGTATATGGGATAGACAGAGATCTCATTTAAGGGGCCATCCTGAATGGTGTATACCAGATTGAGCCCTGGTGTCTTACATACTGGGCACAAAAAACGTGCATCCGAGGTGAAATCCTTGAAGAACTGAAGTGATAGCTCATATCAAATACAGTTAGGAAGAGCCAAAACACCTTGAAACAGCACTTTAGGGAATTAGAGGGGAGATTGGGAATCCTACCCTGCCAACAGTACACAGAGGGAAAGAAGACTGACTCACATTGTGATTCTGGGGATCAGAAGGGCTCCTTTGGGACTTATGGAGGCACAGGGATACCATACCTCTTTCCCTTGATCCTGCAGCCAGGTTCAACAGCAATAAGGCCAAAATAGTCCTGGTCTCCCCCTGACCAGTCTCCCTCCTGGTAGTTTTCTGCAGCTGAACACAAATCCCAAGAGTCCAACTAGGTCATTAGCTTTTTTCCCATTAATGCAAAAGTTGTGTTTAGTGAATCTGGCATCCCAGCCCCCAGTCCTGTACCTCTCTGCAGAAATGTCTTCCAAGTGTAAAACCCATCAGCTTCACACTATTATTTTTGCTCTCTCCAATTTTACTCCCCTTGACTGAAACTGAGAAAATTCAAGAGGCTTTAGGGATCAGGGCACACATCCCACCTTCAGATGGGCAGAGCACCTTTCTAAAAGAAATTAATGGCATCACTTTTTTGTTCAGGAAAAAGCACCTCTGGAGGTTCGCATCACAGAGAAGTGGTAGAAACAGAGGAAATGAAATTTAACATGAGAGAACAAAACAAGTAAATATTACATGCTTTTTTCAAGTGAGTCCATATGCGAGTGATTAACTTTTGCTATCGAGGGAGGATAAAGGGGGAGCCAAGATTCTCTGTAACTATTTGAAGAACTGAACACAGCAGCAAATACGGAAAATTTCACTGGTTTGGCAGATGGTGTAAAATATTTCTATCTCAAACACCTTATGTTTGTGGTCCTAACACTGACCCCAGCCTAGCAATTTGTAATCTCAGGAAGCATTGCATTAGCTTTCACAGAATCTCACTTGGGAGCAACTCTCACAAAGCTGCACATCTCAAGGAAAATTTACAGCCCCTGAACTGGGAATGTGCCACAGTGCAATGACAAACACTAGCTGGTCTGCAAAGATAGAGTGTTCCCATTCTCAGCATCCTTGGGACCAAGGGAGACAGGCTGTTGTTGTTGTTGAGCAGCTGAAGAATGCACAGTGCTCAAAGCTCAAGAATGTGGAAATGGCAGAGCTTTTTCATAAGGCCATTAAAAATGACATCTTAACAACATCTGCAATTAAAAATGTTCAGAGTTGGAAGAGACTTTCCAAAAAAACATGTGGATCATAGAACTCATTCCGTTCTTATGACTTAAAAATCTGACAGCATAAGCCTAGAGAAATGAGAGAAGTGCATCTTCTCCTGTCTGTTGTTTTAGCAGCTTCCTCAATTCCAAATTTCAGTGACAAATGGTGGTTGTGTTGACCCTAGGATGTCCTTCAGCCTTGTGCAGCAGTCCACTGCTACAGATGTTAATGCAGGAGAAAGGTGTTTCTTGTTGTACGTCACACTTCTATATGTCATTAATACATTTCATATTCTGCATATTTAAATATACCTCAAGCTAGAAAATAACACCAAAATCTT
This sequence comes from Sterrhoptilus dennistouni, assembly GCA_013397095.1. Taxonomy (NCBI): domain Eukaryota; kingdom Metazoa; phylum Chordata; class Aves; order Passeriformes; family Zosteropidae; genus Sterrhoptilus; species Sterrhoptilus dennistouni. The sequence continues at coordinate 608,700 of VWZU01016071.1, forward strand.
TTAAAGGGAACTGGATAACTCATGGGTTTGGTAAAGTAGCTGCACTTTCATTTCTCTGTTGTGGGTTGAGGTGTGCCCATCAAAACGAAGTGGGATTTCTGTGAAACGAGATCTTGGCTTTTCTGGTCTTGGCCTACAAAGAGCTGTGGGCTCTTTTTGAGACTTATCCTGGTTATTAGCACTATTAAGACACACTTGCAAGTGATCTGGGTAAACGGGCCATCAGGGCACAAAAGCTCACCTTAAGTCTTCCACCTGGTATGAAGTGACCTACTACTACCATAAGTTACAATTTACATGCCCTACAGATGAACAAGCATCTTCCTACTCTAAGGCTGGAAGAATGCCACCCTTGTCAGGGCTCAAATTCACGCTAAAATGAAAAAAAACCCCACAACCCACAAAACCCCCAAAATGGCAAAAAAGTAAAGGAAAAGAGAGTCTTTGGTGAGTTTTCTGGGAGCTACCTGGCAAATAGGATAAAATGACAGCTATGAAAGGAACATTCGAATTAAAGAAATGTTGAGATAGGGTTAATACAAGTTTTTTAATTATCTGTTAAGGACCTGCTCAGATGTACTTTGTCTCTGCATGTGCACACACACAAACACTTGCTTCAGTGCCTTGCTTGAATAATAAGGCACAACAGGGCAATCATTGTTGTGCCATAATTGCACTCCTCGGGTGTACGCCAGCCATGAACCCGAAGGAGGAGTGCTATCAGCAGCCTGAGAAGTATGATTATGGCCCAACAAGGCATGCCCTGTTGTGACTTATTACAATTAGAAAAGCTATCTACAGTGTTGCAAACCTTGAGGTGAGGGCCACAAAAAATGCTTTTTAAAAGCCTGTGTTCTGGTAGTGCATATTTAAAATGTACCTGCTGCTAGGACGCCCCATTAGCCAATCATATTGCTCAAGTATCCTTTGAATGACATACTTCATGCCCCATCTCAACTCTATGCTGAAAGATTAGAGGAATTAGTAACATTTTTCAACCCTCTTTGAGCTCTCAAGAGACCTGCAAAGCAATAAGTGGTATACAGCAACTAAAATTACATGCCTGTTACCAACACAAAAAAAAACCATTGTCAAATATCTGGGGACTATTAACTGCTTTTCTTCCAAACAGATATGTTTTTTAGCAAACAACATTCAAGAGACATTAGCTGAAAGGAAAAAAATAGGGGGTTGATTGCATGTTTTCATGGGTGCACATCTATCCATTCTTCAGCTTTCAAACCAGAGCCAAATGGGCATAAGGAGACCTACCTATTTTACGGAGCAGTTGTGAAGATTGATTAGCACCTATAACGGCCTCGGAGATGTTCAGCCGGCAGGCATTCCAGGCATGCAAAAGTATCTGGGAAAGCACATATGTACAGCAAGCTGCAAAATACCCCAGTGGGAGAAATCGTTCACCCTAACATGATAGGAATTGTTAAAACAAAGACGGTGCCTTTTCTGTGTAGGGACCCAGGCAGAAACTCTGTAGGGGTGTTTGTTTAGTAATCCTAAATTAACTAGGGACATGGCAAGGATGCAGGACTAAAAACGAACATGTAAGGCTCTTCACCTAGCACAAGAGTAGAATGTGTCCAGCATGTCCAGTAGGCTCTTTCACTCTGAATGGGAAAGATAGCTTCAAACAAAAAAGTGATTGTGCACAGGTTCTGATGAATTCTGAGCTCCCTTTAAACCACCTGGACTAAAAGCTTCTTATAAGTTCTTATAAGAAAACAGCTAACACCGACATTGCAGCTTCAAACCATTTTGAGGAAAAATAATAAAATGGGGGGGGGGGATTGCATACAGTATTAAATTCAGAGAGCTTTACAGCCAACATCTGGACATTGGGACAGCTGGAGCAGTGTTGTGTAATGCCTGAGAAGGGCAGAAAAAAAAAAGACCTAAGAAATTGCCTGGTGATACCAAATCATCAGCTAGTCAAAACACGTTGGAGCTAATGTATATTAATCACTGGAAACCTTAGATAAGTTCAGTAAACATTGTCTATTATGATATGTTAAAAAAAAAAAAAGGGGGGGCTTTGAAACAGCACTGTGTTCAGGAGTCTGGTCCAGAGCTCACTGAAATATGTTGGAATGTTTCCATTCACCTCAGTAAGTTTTGTGCATTTTTCAAGCCTAGGCAGCAGTTCAAAAATAACTTTACAGCATTATCCCAATTGTTTATTTGTGTATGAACGACACTGAAAAAGTACACATGGCCAAGCAGAAAAAGAACACTTAAGAATATTTTTAAATTGCCGTCACCAAAACCACTAACAACATAAAAATTCAACTATTCATGATGTTGTAACACTGGCTTTAATAGGGATGGTGTTGGTGAAACTATGTGTAATATAATCAACAGGCTAACAAACCCCACGGTTCTCCTGAGGATTTTAGTATGCAGAATGCTTAAAATATTAAACAAACAATAATAGCAAAAAAAATCAGATATGATTAATAATTTTAACAATCCGTCCTGAAAGGTTCTCTCCATAATTTGTTCAAACTGCTTCATAATAAGCTCACGAACTGCAGAAAACATGACATATATTTTAATGTGACCCAATAGGATAAAAAGAAAGCTCTCTTTGTCCACTGTTGCCTGACTTTGGGTTCATTGAGCTGGGCTGAGTAGATACGAAATGAATCAAGATGTTTAACATCTGCCTCCTGTTATTATGATATTCTCTTCCTATTTATAAACAAATGCTTTGTTGGGGTTAGGCTGCGGATTCCATGACTCTGTGGACTTATGTTTCCTTAGCAATCTGAACTTCAGGCCGCAAGGAAAGGTACATCAAAAGTGTTCTGAAATCTATCAATGCATGTAGGAAAAAAAGATTAATTAAGAGGCAGTACAGTCTGCTTGCTTGGTCCATCACAGCTGGTATCTGACCATGTGCTACAAGACATCACATTAAGGCAAAACCAGATTTTTTATTAAAATTAGCTAATGAAAAGCATTTCTCAATGTTATAGTTAGAACAAAGTGACCTTATGTTTGTGTGCATTGTCTTGTAAAGACTCTCATGCTATGAAGGCTCTAGCTACTGACATGTGCTTGGAAATCCCAGCCCTTCCATAAACAACACAAATACAAAACAACTCCTTTATTGTCCTAGTTCCTCTCTATTTCTATCTCCTCTCTTTCCATGAGAATTTATGTTAATCTCTCCTTCAATCTGCTTTTAGCCACTGTGTTAGTTTGGATTCCTCCTTTCTTCCTTATGTTTCATTCCTTGCTCCACTCTAGTCTTTTCCAGTTAATGGAATTGAAAATGGACCCCTTTTCTCCACCCTTACTGACAGCCTGGTTTGTGTCTCTGTTCTCTCTCACTCACCCTAATGCAGCACTTTCCACCCTGCCCTTCCTGACTGCCTGTCTTTTGCTCTCCCTGTTACCCTGCATTCTGCAGAAGAATAATCTTGCCTAGCATGTCCCTTCCCCCCTCCCCTCCATGTAAAAAAACCCTGAAACTAGCACCATTTCCCTCTTTTGAAACTTCCTTCCAGAACAGACTTCTGCCCATTCCAGCTCTGTTCTGTGCGCTGTCTCCGTCTTAAACTGCTTCATTTAATACTTTACAATACCTGAATGTCTTTGATTAACATAGCCTTAGAGTTCAAATTTATAGTTTTTCTGTTTGTGTTCACAGTATGTTCATGGCCAAAACTCTTAAAATACATGACTTCATAGCATAACACTGTACAACTTACAGGTAAGAATTTGTATGGATACATTTGCATTCAACTTTATTATGAAGAAGCAGGATCCTAGAAAAGAAGGATTTCAAAAAAGAGAATATTTTTTGAGAGCGGGATTTTATGAGATTACCTATTCCAGCCAGAAGGAATACTAATAAGACAGGAACAAGAAATATCTACCTGAGATTTTCTAACCTGTTACTAAAACATATAATTCCACTATCCCCCTCCCAGAGACCAATGATGGCACCTCCTACTAAGTGGCAACCAAATTGTCCTTGCCTCAGCATCAGCCTGTCACTTCCTGCTCTCCCCAGAGAGGGCACAGAGAACTGTGTATTCTCATCCTCTTCTGGAGCAACTTTTAATGTACTCAAAGGCTGTGATCATCTTTCTAAGTCTTCTCCTCTTTAGACTAAACAAACACAATTTTTTTCAGTCTTTCCTCAGGAGGTCACTCTTTCTAGGCCTCTGAATATTCATGATTTTTCTTCTTTGGGCTATCACTAATTGATCTCCTTCCTCCTTAAAGCTGAAACCAAAGCCAACTGAGCAATGAACAGAAATAATTTCAGAGCTGATTTACTCTTTCACAGTAAATGAAAGATATTTCCTCAAAGAACATACATTCTCCACTTGATGGCTTGGTTTAAATATTACTTGATATAAAGCCACAGTGAGCACCTTAATACCAAAGGTAACATAACTGAGTGTGATAATGCAGGTAGAGTAGTAAAACAGTAATTCATAGTCAATACTTTTTTTTTCTCTTTCCTTTTTTCCTCTCCCCCCATTTTATAATTAAAAAAAAAAAAGAAACTATTCATTATCTGAAGTTTTCCACCATTAAAATTCCATATACAAAAAGATTTTGGCTTACAGATTGAAAGGGAGTGGTTCTACATGTTTTATTTATGAAACTAAATTGAATTTAATTCCCTGATTTTGAGTATAAACTATCTGATATATTCTTGAATTTCTAATTCAAAGAATAATCACAGAGCTTATTTCTTGGCCGACAAAAGAAATGTTACTGCAAATGTTGTACATATAAAATAAATATATTCTGATGATTTTTTAATTGACTCAATGGAAAACTTGTGAATCTGGTGTCAATTACCTCATGTCCTAAGCAGGAAAAATATATAACACACTCAACCTAATATATGGCTATAAACATGATTAATGTATTTTGAGAATGCCCCACACAAGCATTATTTTCCAAAGATGACATTTTAATGATAGTTGACATGCAGTATGTGGCACATGTTGAAAATCTATCATGTCTTTAAATCTCTCAATGTATGCACATACATGCATCCAATCCCCATGGCATGTACTCTCTCACCAAATCCATTTACATACCCAGGAGGACCATGCCCATACCTATTTTCACAGGCAGGGAGTTCAGTTAGTGCAGTTCCCTAAGTTTGGTTAATCATTCCAAGTGTCTTTAGCTTAGATACCAAATGATCCTCTGCATGTAACCCATGCTTCAACTTACAATACCCTTCAAAATGTTTGGAATTGGGCTCTCTTCACCACAAAACAAGCAGCCTGTTGGCTGCATGATTGCCTCAAGGCTACTTGCACTGCAATGCTGGCCTGACCCAATCTCACACTTGGTTTTGAACATAGTCTTTGGGTCACTCTCCTCTCTTTCTCCATCTTATTTAACACTACTCATCTACTCAGCAGGTTCTCAAAAGGACCTGACTCCTTTTAACTAGAAGGGTCATCTCTTGGACACAAGCCCAGATCCTCTGAACTCCCTTTGGCTGAGACCAGCTTCCACATGCCCTGCATCTGCACTGGAGACTGGAGCCCAGGAAAGTCTCTCCTGCCTAGTGTCCTCAGTGTCACATCTTTATTTCCATCATCCCTGGGTGTTTATTTTAATGCACACAAAGGTTAGGCCTCTTCCCGGCAGAAAGCAGCAGAACTTCTCAGGTGCTTTACATACCAAAGGAAAAAATGCTACTGAATGTCATTTAACCTACACCTACCTTGCCTTTACCTATTTCAGGTTCTGAATTATGACTCTCTTGGCAGCAGTGGCAAAGCCATAATGCAAATGTGGAAATATGATGGTAGTACAGCAAAACAAGGACTATTTTCCCTCTTAGCAACATCATACTACTACACCATTTGGCCCAGCATGGATGTCTCCCCATAAAAGGTGGAGTTCAACTCTGACTGAACTGAGAATGGTTTGGTCACAGAAATCATGCTCAAAATGCAGAGCTGTTTGGTATTTTTGCAAGGCAGTGACCTCAGCTGGCCAGTACCCCAGGAGACCATGTGTCATCATCAGACTGCTGTGCTGGCACAAAAAGTTAAAACCACCAGGCTGCCCCCCACTGCTCTGACCTCAGGGGGAACAAACCCAAACAGGGCTTGGAGGCAACAAGGCCAGTAACTGAGTTCTCCTGCTGGCTGGCTGAGTGGGTGGATTTTGGCACTCTCAGCCCATTCCTAAAAGCCATATCTTCTCCTGAAGGGTGGGAAGGATCCCTGTCCCAGGAAATAACTCAGTGAGCAAAGCCTGTGTGGGGGGGTATTTCCTGCCTTGGAGAGATATAAAGGGAAGCTGCTCCAGAGCAGTGGCTGGAGGGGTGTGACGGTGTTTGTGCCAGATGGAGGCAGCCACCAGCTAGTTTAACTCCACAGCAAGAATCACATTGGTAAGCCCACTTCCAAGTGCAGCAGAAACAGGAAGGAGAACTCCAGTTTACTAGGAAACAGACTAGTTCAGCCGGTGCCAAAACACATTTGATCCCTATTTTCAAAGTTTACCTGCTCAGAAACACGATTATCACCTAATCAAACACCATCTGATTATCTTTTTACCTAGATAATGAAGGAGACCAGTTTTCTCCTAAATGTTTGAACCATTATGATTCATGAATTATCTTTTACAAAACAATCCAAGCTTGTTTATGACACAGAAAAATAAACAGCAGGTGGGGAAGTAGAGTGTAGCCAGACAAAAGCCACTGATGTCTGAGTGTATCAAGTAAAATCTCTATAGGAAGACAAAAATCAATCAAAAATCATGCATGTATCACACATGTATCACAATCACAGATGCGTAACTCATGTACTGTAATAATATTCAGTGCTGTCCATTTCCAAGTGGGCCTAAAATGCACAGCCTAGATTTGGTGGAGAGTAGATGGGGACAAAGGAGATTTCAATCATCAAGAAATAAAGAAGGGCCCCTATGCCACTGAAATACCAAGTCCCAGGAAAATCTACGAGAGCATTTGCACAACTCATGTTCTAGAGCAAATAGAGAAATACCTGGGAGCACCTGAGAAACAGGAGGTGTTTGAAGACTACTACAGATTTCCAAGGGAAGTTGTGGAGCCTCCACTCGTGGAGATAGTCAAAACCGAAACCAGGCACAGCCTTGAACCACTCGCTGTAATGACCCTGCTTTGGTCTAGGCAACCTCCAGAGGCACCTTCTGACCTCTTTGATTCTGTGAAAGAGACATCAAAGTAAACTAGACTTGTGTTCAATGCTTGATTTTAAGGACTATGTGGGGAGTTGTGGAAACACCAGCCATGCAGAGCTTAGCAAAGAAAGGGAAGATCTCCTTTGTTTCTGCTGTGTGGTGCTGGGAAAGATAAAAAGGTGAAGGAAGCCTGGTCCAGTATAACCACTTGTTCTGCAGAGCTGGCAAATAGAGATGTGGGCTAGGACAGTCCACACAAAGGTTTCCCCAGTGCATGTAAGTTATTCTAGTGAGGCTGCAAATGGCTGATGGGGGACTGTTGCAGTCCAACGCTGGCTGTCAAGAAGAAATTCCTGCTGCCAGAAAAAAAAAGGAGCAGTTTTCCTGCAAGGAATGAGCAGCTGAGAGAAATTTTGCAGCTCTGAGCGAACCACAACTGTTGCCAAGGTGCTCCCTCCCGTCAGCCCAGTCCTGTCTCCCGTCTCCCCACTTTTCCCTATGCTTCAGCCACCTGGAGCTGCAGCCCTCCCCTTGGGGTCCCCCTCAGCCTTGGAAACCGCATGGTATTTGGCTGAGAGAGGGCAGTTTTGCTATTAGACTTGTTACCAAGGAGGGTGTTCACTCTCTGCCCTGTGAAAATCACAACAGGCTCTGGGCTGGGGTTCACACGGGACCCCAGCACAGATCACTCAGCCCTACTCCCTCCTGTCATCCCTATTTCTTCCTCATGTGCATCCCCTCCCTCCCACCCCATTACAGCCAGGCTGCACAGACAGCTGCCCGTTACTACTCAGTAGTTGCTTGAATCCCACTAAATACTTGTCAAAGTGCCCAGAGAGCTGAAAGTGAGCTCTTTAAATTACATTTGTTGAAAGATCCCTGGTGCCTGTTCCTGCTTTTCGTTTTCAGCAACTCTCTGAAATCATAGTTTGTTTTACAGTGATGTTTTGTTTTTCTTTTCCTGCATCCAACCTATAAGTCATGGATGATGCATATTAGACACATTAAATGGGTTTCAGCGGGGCTGTGCACCATGTGTGCATAAGGCTGAGGTCTGGGACGACGGCATTCTTGTGTTTACTTTCTATACTGGGAAACTGTATGGTGTGATGCTCCCTTATGCACAGCTCTGGACAGACATTTGGCCTCATTTGAAACCTAAGAAAGAGGTTGTATGAAGGGGAGAGGCAAAACCGCTGAGGCCATTGCCCAGGAGGAGGAGGAAAAAGCAGAGTCTGCTGGATGGGTTAAAGCAAAGCCTGGAAATCAGGACTGCTTGGATTGATGCCTGACCACAGCTGAGAACGGACGAGTCTCTTCACTTTCTATGCTTCTGTTTCCCCATCTGTGAAATTTGGCCCCCCTTTTTCAAGGAACGTATATAGAGGAAGTGTTTTGAGCTCCCCTCGCAGAACCATTTCTTTGTAGACAAGGAGCTCTCATATATTTTCAGAAGAGTTTTTAATTAGAAGCAGAATAGCTCCTTCCATTTAAGAAAAACTGAGATTTTTGTTCTTATTATACATTTATGACCATACACCAGGCTTTTGGATTTTTTTTTAATCCTGTGCCTTTCCAATTTTGCTATTAATATGTCATGAAAAAATCACAGATGGTGTCCAAATTCCAATTCATGGGAATGGAATTAATATCTCCATTAAAATGAAAAAGGGGGAGTAATTTGGGAAAGTTTCAGAAGCGCTGGCGGGTAATAGTTGGACTCATCTCTCCCATCCCAGTGATTCATTCTGGGAAGGGATAGTGCCCCTGTCATCTTCAGACATTTAACACCTCTCTAACAAGATTTAACATCAGCTGGGATGTGTGAACAAATAATATGGAGCAACCTGAGACTTCCTAGGACATCTGTCTCTAAACTGTGTCAGGGCCTGATTCTGTCAGAGGTGGGTGGGAGTTGGAGAGGCTACACGTTGGCCTTTTTGTTTTTAGTACCAGCAGTAGGGAATTTTGGTTACAAGTCATCCCTCCCAGATCATGTTTCTGAAGATGTAAAGGAGAAAACAAGGTTTAGAAAGAAGCAACCTGCCAAAAGGAAGAATATTTTAAGAAGACCTTTCTGACTCTCTCCAGATTATGTGTAAATTTAAGTTACTAAGAGAAAATGAGAACCATTTGTTTAAAGTTCAAATCCTGTCTGGCCTTTACTAGGCTAGATTTCAAGCATCCTGTTTTGCCTAATCTCTGCGTCTCAATCCATCACCTTGATGCAACTTCCCCATGAGAGATGTCCATAGCTCTATCCGAGCTGTTGGACTTGGGAACAAAAATATCAGTGCTGGAACTCTCTCCTGGCAAGTTTTCTGTGTTGTCAAGTGTTTGAGCACAAGAAGAGTATGAAATACCTCAAAGCTGTGTGGTTTCAAGTATCTCAGGCTGAGTAGGTGTTAGAAAATTGAACTCAAACCAAACCATGTACTCAAACTTTTCTGACTTTTATCTTCAAGGGAGCCCCATAGGCTGAGTTTGGGCTGTGGATTCCAAAAATCTGATGGTGCCTCAACTCGCCCTTGTAATTTGGCTGTCATGGCTCTACCACAGTTCAAATTTACAGCAGTCCCACCTCAACTGCGTTGAGACAGAAATCTCAAATTCAAGTGTACATGGAACAGTCTGGAAACGAGTATTGAATATTAATTTTAAAAAATTCCAATTTTTCAGCAAATTTCTCTTTTAGATACTGTAAGTAGTTTCCAGATCTGAATTACATAAAAATAATCCAGAATTTATATGTAGGTACTAAAATGGTTCTGTTCATTGGGAACACTTGAGGATCCTACAATAAAAAATTAATGAAAGCAGTGTGGCTTCCTGACATTTCCAGCATACTATAATTCATTCTATGTAATTTATAAGCCCTTAATTTATTTTTCAAAGTTCTGAAATCTCCATGTTTCACTAATACATTCCCCGTGAAACTTACCTCAACATATCTTTGTGGTTTTTGATAGAGAGCTCTAAAAGTTAGCCAAACTATAAGCACTGAAGGGAAATCCATGCTTCTAATAATCTCTACTCCTGCTTTCTGAGAAACACCTTGTCTTCCCTTTTTTTTTNGGTGTGGGTGTGAGGCAGCAGCACAAGTGGTCTGCCTACAGATCTCCTGTGTAGATCTTTAGGGAGGAAGTGGAGATACCACCCCCTTAACAAAGGAGCACCCCCTTACACGTTACCACCCCCTTACAAGGAGCAGCATGCACTCTTTTTACCAACAGCTTTTAAGGCAGCTTTTGTTGGGCGCCCACAATGCAGACACACCCAGAAAGATGAGTCAGCTCTCTTCTGGTGAAGCTCACGATGACAAGGAGCGTGTCCAGCCAGTCAGAGAGGCAGGCTGTGGGAGATATTGATGAAACCACTCCTACCCATCAGAAAAGGTTGGAGTCAAAAGGGAAATTACTTATTACTACACCCATTGTTAGTCACCTATCATGTAAAGAGATACTGTGCTCAGGAATCTGTTTGTCTTTCCTAATTTTTTTTTCCATTTTTCCTTTTTTTATATAGGCCCTCTTTCACTTCACAAATACAAAATCAGGCCTATATCACTCCACAAAACCTTGCTGCAAGCATTTTGTCAGATTAGATGGTTGCCTGTAAGAACACTGACAATTTTACAGGCAGTGTAATGGAGATTTAGGAAGATGAACTATTGCAGCCTTTGACAATCAGAGTGTGGTAATGATGAGAGGACATGACGAGAAATCAGTGGTTTCCACTATCAATTACTATGGTGAGGGGAAAACTGATGTGATTTTACAAACCAGAACATGCAAGGGAGGATGCAGTCCACTATAAGCAGTAGGAACTGAGCTTTTGATAAACCTCCAAAGCCTGCATCTCTGCTGACAGGTGGGGAGCACTTGCTGCTCTCTTCCATGCCCAGAATCTTCTTAATCCCTTCACGATAAACATGGGAACCTCATGGTGTAACTGCTGTGCCAATGTGGGGTGACTGGTGCTGCTGCAAGTTCATTTCCATCTGGCAGCAAAACATCCCATGGAACAGTAAAAGAGAGGAGAAAGCTTTTGATCACTCCTGAGCAGCCTTATCTCATGCCCTCGGCCCCTAGATGTGGCTGATGGACTTACCTCTCCCACAGGCCTGATGAAATGATTTTCACGGACTTACAGAGTGTTGAGGTCCTGAATACTACTGACCATAGGTGATGATCACTGAGTGGTTACTGAGGTGGTTCAGATTTTCCTGAAAGCCCCGATACCTGAAGTTATCTGGTTACAAGCAGAACTCAGTTTCCATTCTAAAAGGAAAGATTTCTAGCCCTGGCAGATGCAGAAAAGTCCTCAAAATGCAGTATCTAAGGGCTCCAAACATAGTATCCAATGCAAAGAAATTAAATTACATGCTTTTAAATATCTTACTATTTTACAATCAGTCTAGCAATTCATTTTTGGAATTCCTGACACTATATGCTCAGGAATGAAAGTATCTGTTCCTTGACCTCAGAAGTCTTGTAATGCTGACAAGTTATTTCATTAAGATATAGCAGCCATTGTGCTACAGCAGCCTCCTCTAAAATCTTTTCAACTGCCTGAGGTAACTAAATAACGATACTTCATTATTCACAAGTTGCTTAAGCATTCTCTATATTAAGTGCAGGGAAGTTTAGATAACATCTAATTGCAAAGAGAAACACTGGAAAGTTTCTGAGGGTGGCAACTGCATACCTAAATGACACTTATTTATTTAGAAGTGCTTAAGACATGCCTTTCACTTATCCTAGGCAGACACAGAGCCTTGAAATCAAAACTCATGCAATATCGCTTGGCCCAGTGCCTATACTTGGAAGAACTTTTTCATCACACCCAAACTAAGAAACTCCTTTCCCAGTTTCTATCACTTAATCATCCTTCTTCTGCAGACACCACCCAGAGCAAAAAACTGGGGTTAGCAAAGAAATCCTTGCTCAACTACAAGGCTGCAGATGAATCTTTTAGACATGTTACCAAAATAATAAGAAAAAGTACTGATTTATTTCCCGAGTTTTGGCTGCCACAATTAGTTCCAGAGCTAAAAGTTCTCCAGCCACATTAAACCCTGAACATGGGTACTCCGACTGAAACACTGACACAACTGTAGCAATGGCAGTGAGGATGTGGTGTAGCAACACTATGAGCTGGAAATGGCATAGCCCATGATTTAGTGCTGACAATCCTTAGCAAAACTCTGGCCATGAGGCATAGTTTCAGAATTAACACTTACAGGACAGGAAAGCGTGTTATTGTCATTGAGCTGGAACGACCCAATACAATCAGCAAATCAGTGATTGCCTCTATCACACACTCACTTCATGCTAAGCTGGATTTTTTTTAGTGGTTAATAAGCTGATACAGGCAAGGCCATACTCACAACATTCTCTATCATCCCAACCCTATTACCCATATAAGTTGGAGGCCTCTTTGGAAAGAACCTCCAACAATACCTTTAAAAAAATATCTTCCCTTCCCCCAGCCCCAGAGCAACATAATCAAAAAGAAGTTTTTCAATACTGCAACCCTAACCCTCCCTCTTGGAAACAGGCACTTTGTGTTTCACATAAGCTGGGCCATATTTGGCACTACTCCAGCCCCATTTGGAATATGGACATCTAGTGGTAGTTGGTTAACTGTAGAAATCGTTACCCTTGCTCACTTTCTGTGAGGCACCTTTCCAAGGGAAGGAAGCTTGTGCAGCTCCCAGCCAGAGAGCACTGTGTTCAGCAACACACAAAGAAAAGCTTCTCACTCCAGGCAGGCACACACACATGATTCCAATATCCTCACTCTGAGTTTGGAAGCTGCAGCTGCTACTTTAGACCACAGCAACTGAAAACATCCCAGAGGGAGAGAAAGCAAGAGGTTCAGATCCTGTGAGTAGAGCCATGACAACAGCATGGTTTGAGCCCTGCTGCAGCAATCACCCGTCAGTGCAGCACATCATGTGGAGGTGGAAGAGCTTTCTGAGGCAGGTGGGCATGCAATGAGTAAAAATAAAATTAAAACGACCTAGTTTTCATCAAGAGGAGAAGTGAGGAGAAGAAGCCGTGGTGGAGGGTTGTTCTTATCAAATTATTTTCTGGACAGAAAAGTGATATTTGTGCATAAAGGCAGTGGTGCAGAGGATTTGCACAAATGCTTCCTATACCACTAGAGACAATACAGGGCTAGTAAGAGTCAGGCCCTTAAGAAGGAAGGAGAAATAAGGGTAGCACCAGGGCATACTTTCCTATTTATCATCTCTCCTGCTTCTCTAGATCTTACTGACTCCTATGGGGCCTCTCTGCTCTGTTCAGTTGGTGTCTTTGCTAAAACACTCAGTAACACTGCAGAGAGAGAAGAATCTACATCATCAGGATGTGTTTGGGCATGCCAAATATGGGCTTGTTTGGCCTGATCCTCTGTAAAATGCTAAATATACTGATAGTCCTTCAAAACAGTTTAGTACTTTATCCATAACCAGGAGTGTATGGCTTTAATAAAATCTGCTTTGGAGTACTTTTTGGTGTGCTGTGGGTCTGAGAATTCTCTGTGGTTTGTGGTCACTTGTTTTTCTAATATTTTGGTCAGTGTCCAATCTCACTCGTGTAGCTGGATATACCCATGTAATTTCTGGTAGAATTGAATTTTCCACACAGCACAATTTATAGCCCTCTGGTGTTCTCTGAAACATGAACAGAGGTTACCGCCAGCTTGACCAACTTTTACGTATTCAAGCTTTCAAGTAAGGGGCATAAAAACATTAACTGATCTCTTCAAAGTCCTGTAAAAGTGCTTTAAAGTGGCATAGTCTTCCCAACAGGAAACAAATTTCACCATCTCCTCTTTTGTGACAGCAAAATGTTTCCTGAGGTGCAGGAGACCTCAGAGGGAAAGTTCGGATTTGAGAGTTTACAGTCCCGTCACTCATTTTAAAGCACTCAACTACAGTTCATCAACCACCAAAGGCTTTCCTCAGAAAGATGTTGGCTGGAGGGATGCTAGGGGGGCTGTGGGGGCTGTGGTGGGCAGGACTGCACTTGGGGCCCTCATCACTCCCATGTCACATCACCACCACCTGACAATGCAGCAATCACAGAGTCCCAAGGCAGGATAAAAGGAGTTTTCTCCCGTGTCTCCCACCGACAGATCTGGCCTGAGGGCAGCCCAAAGACATCTGAGAGGAAGTCCCCCAGGAGCCAATGGAATTACTTGGGCTGAGGGAAGAAGATCTGGGCACGGATGAAGCTGCTAGAAGTCCTCTGCCACAAAAACAGCTCCCAGTGGGGTCAAATTCAAAGTCCATCCCATGGATGTAAATCTTGCTTCTGCCTTCAGCAAATAGATGCAAGCCCCTCAGGACATGAGAAGCATCAGCCACTGTAGGTGCCTGAGGCTGTCAGGCCTTTTTAGCTAGATAACAATAGCCAAACCAAGGAAATGCCCTCTGGAGGAGCAAAGCAGAGCTTGTCATTCTCATCTCCCTGATGAGCCAGGGGCAGCAGCCAGAAGAAATGAGATGCAGAGATGTTGCCAGAGGTCCCAGGGTTTTGAAGCACCCACTGGTGGCCTGTCAGGGGCAGGAAGGTAGATCAGACTGGGATCAGACTCTTGGAGCCCCTGAGATGGCTCCAGGTAGGGCAGATTGGGGTTTGGGCATCTCTTGGGAGGTGTGAGAAGCCTGTGGGAAGAGACACTCAGTCACATGCACTGGGAATAGCTGATCACCAGTATTACCATAATACTAAGCCTTCTGATGACAGTTTACATACTTTCCTTCAAAGTCTCTCGAAACAATCGATACTGTTTTCATTCCTCTCGGTGATGGACTTCTGGGTTGACCACTGGGGTCAGAGAGGTGTTCTTCTCAATGACCAATCCTTGACCAAATCCCAAATACTATATAAACCCTAAATCATAATAAACTGCTTTCTTTTCCCTGCTTCTACCTGATGGATAAGTGTCCCTAACTGCGACACACCTGATGGATAAGTCTTTTCGTGTCCCTAACTGCGACACACCAGCACTGCGGTCAGGAAGCAATGTCCCCCCAGCATAGATTGGCACTGGTCTTTGGATGTTATTTTACCTTTCTCTGCAGCACCAAGCATGACCACTTCTCAGGGTTCCTTTGGCTCATTTTGGGCAGGTACCAGCTGCCCATGCTCTACAGAGGGGGGGGAGAAAAATTTCAGGACTCCCAGAGTGGCTCCAAGGGTGAAGCCCAGGGATTGCTTCTTGTCCCTCAGGCACAAAGCACAGCACCTTATCAGGGCTCCTCTGGACTCTTGTGATCATCAGTCATTTAATCACACTGACATTCACGGATGATTTCAAGTGGGCACATAAGAAGAAAACTCTTCAGTCTTTCTGGTCAGGTATCCTCCAGGCACACAGGGCTTCTAAATAGAGGCAATTGCTTTTCAGTGTTGGATGCCCACCTATCCTTATCCATGTCTGCATTACCAGCAACGATATTCCTCTTCACTACATGGCTGCAGAATTCATTTAAAAGTTCATCGGCATGTTTGATCCGTGCTCCTGGAGAGTAAAGTGGATCCCCACAGACAGCAGGGACATGAACTGCATCACACTGACCCACGAAGGTTTGGTCTCTTGTACTACCTGGACTGGTTGGGCACTTTTTCCCATGAAATTTCCCAATGGAAGCTCAGTTAATGCCAGCCATGGATATTTGCTCTTTTAAGAGGCAGACACCAGTTCTGAGAGGAGCTAGCCTGACACCACCAGCCCCATGTTCAGAGCCCGTCCACACACCTTGTCCTGGCCAGTAGAGGCTGGATCTGGTTGTGACTGCATGGAGCTGGACTCCAGGTAAGAAAGGCAACTATTGTGTAAAGCCCTGGTGAGAGCTCACCTGCACCACTATGGACATTTCTCATTCCTCCAGTTTTTTTTCAAGAAGACCTCACTGTAAATGGTGTATTAGCAAATGTCACTTGGTGAACAGTTGAGGAATGGTGAGGAAGTCCTGCATGCTCTCTACATCTCTGCAAAGGTCATGCTGAGTGAATCAAACTCCTTTCTTTCACCTCTGATCCTGTCACAATGAAATGAATATGTATGTATATCAATGCCCTTATTTACATAGTCTGGATTTACCTACAAATTTTGACATAGATGTATAAAATGACAATAATACTTTCCTTACTCTTTCAGTACTCAAAATACCAAATCCTAAAGGAACAAGATACTTGCTAGGCTTGAAGATAAGATCTGAATATCTACCCATAAATGGAGGTAAGCAAATAACTCTCAGAAATTTTAAAGTCATAAATGAACTGTGAAGTGCATTAGGGTGGGTTGACCTTAACTGGCTGTCAGGTGCCCACCAAGCCACCCTATCACTACCACTCTGCAACAGAACAGGGGAAGAAAATACAGTTAAAGTTCATGGGTTGAGATAAGGGCAGGAAGATCACTCAGCACCTGTGTTCTCTGCTTCACTAGTTCATTTTTAATAAAAAACCCAAACTGCATCTCTTTATAGCAACAAAGGCCCTCTCAATCTACTTGTAACTGCTTTACCCAACAGAACTTTACACCTAAATACAGTAAATGAAAAAGGAGACCCACATTACTTCCGCCAAAACTGTTATGTCCCTTCACCTTGTACGTGGCTGAAACAGTTTCAGGCCTTGTACAAATATTTCCACCTGTGACCAGCTCCTCTAGAACCCTAACATCAACAATTCCCGTAAGAATTCAGCACTGTTAGATGTTCTCAGTCCAAGTGGTTTTAGCTGCTTTATTAAAACATTGGCTTTAGTTATTTGGGCTGGGTTTTTTTAAATGGCCACAGGCTCCCAAGGAGTGCATTCCAACACATTAAAATGTATTATATTATTGCAATATTTGTAGTAGCACTTATTAAAACTGTGTTCAGGGAGTTGGGATCATAAATCCTCCCGGTCTGCATCCATACCCAAGCTGGAGTATGTTTATGTTTGATAGATGGGCTGTAAAATAAGGGCACATTCTCACATGTGAAGTGTGAATAGTTTCTCCACTTATTTATTGCAGTTGATGTTATGTGGGACCTGGGACAAACCTTGTATTCTAGACAGAACTAACAGAAGGGGAAATGATGGTGAAAAGAGCGTGCATTGTCAGAGCCCCTGAATAAACATCAATTAAATCTTCCAATATATTTCCTTGGACTTGGAATAAAAAAAAACAGTTTTAAAAACCTTTCCTGATCTCCATGTGTTCCTTTCTGTAGCTGCTACACTATTTCAACACCAAAAGCTTCCCAGTGCTGGACCACATTCTGAAGGGCTGAAAAGATGCATAAAAAAGTGCTTGGTTAAACCCCAAAAACACACCCAGAAAACAGAAGCAGGAAGATATGAGAAAGGTTAGGCTTAAAAAAATTTGCAAAATATACTACCCTGTCTGTGCTAGAAATCTGCACTCTGATGCTACTTCACTAAGTACAGTTGGAGAATGGTGCAAGTGATGGCTAGTTGGAGTTTTCATCTCAAACTATTGCCCCTCTGTAAGGCTGAGTTTCCATTCTTATACAAGGGCCTCTTCCAGGATCATGGTTGGTTAATCTCTCTGAAGTTAAGTAAAGTGACATCATTCATAAACATTAAAATCCTTCACTCTCTTACCAAGAAAAGGAAGACAAGCAAGGCTATAAGATGAGATGATGCTACATTAATCATGCCTCAATCAGGAAGGCACTTGAGGGAAATCTCACTATCTGCAAGTTGTTTGCAAACATGTTGTTCAACCTTACCAAATCAAGAGTGCTGTATTTTGGCTGAAGAAGTCAAGCACAGAGAAGTGACTAAGGCAAAACTACTTTTTATTGAAGCAAATCACAGTAAGAGAGCATTATCCTTCAAAATCAGATACGGAAAACACACCACAATTTAAGAATGCTCTGCACTTTTCAGAAAGGAGGGTGCAGTAAGCAAAAGCCACATATTTCAGAGTTACAGCTCTTCTTCTGCCAAATTTCAAGGAGCAGATTTAAATGGGGCAGTCATAAGGGTATGTGGCAGGAAAGGCTCATGAATTGTAAGGGGAGCTGATGTTTTGGGAGCAGGTGATAACAAGGAAGGTAGTGTAGGCAAGAGAGGATTACTTTCAGGTTGAACCTACATTTTCCTCATTTCACATAAAAAAGCTAGGACTTCATATGTTTCTCTCGTATTTCCTCATCTAAGTTCACTTTAATTAAAGAGTATATTTACAAACATCCTATAGCCCTTATTTACTGCTATATATATAGACAATTATAGCACTACCAGAAAATGTGGATGTGAAGGACATGTAAGTAGCCCCACATAGAAGCCCTGGGGATAAGGTATGGGAAAGGCTGTGCACCCAGGTGCACAACACACTTCTCTCACATGTGCTCAGACTCAGCCTGTTAACAATTATAAGGACCAGTGACAGGGAGGGACAGGGAGGATTTTTATTTGCAGTAGTGGGACTGGGACTTTGAGATCCCAGCCAAAATACCGGGATCAGTTGCAATGCCAGTTGCTTACGTCTCTGTGCTCAGGGGGGGGGCAGTGATGAGTGGTGCCCCTCAGAACTTTGTCATGGAACTGGTACTCTTTAATGACAAAAGGATATAGTCTCATTCTGTACCAAGGGAGGGTCAGGTTGGACATCAGGAGCAATTTCTTCACAGGAAGTGTCAAACATTGGAATGGGCTGCTCAAGGAGGTGGTGGAGTCACCATCCCTGGGAGATGTTCAAGAACTTACTGGACATGTTCCTTAATGCTATGATCTAGTTGACAAGGTGATAAGTCAGAGGATGGAATCAACAATCCTGGATGTCCCTTCTGACCTAAGTTATTCTGTAATATCTTTGCCAATGACACAGTGAGATTGAGTGTGTCCTCAGCAAGTTTGCAGATAACACAAAGCTGAGCAGTACAGATGGCACAATAGAAGGATAGGATGCCCTACAAGGGGACCTGGACAAGCTCAAGAAGTGGGCCCATGAGAACTTCATGAAGTTCAGCAAGGTCAAGTGCAATGTTCTGCACCTGCATCAGTGCAATCCCAGATATGAGTCTAGGTTGGGAGAAGAACTCACTGAGAACAGCCCTGGAGAAAAGGACTTGGGAATGCTGGTGAACCAAAAGCTGAACACAAGCTAATGGTGTGTGCTTAGCAGCCAGAAGACCGGTGGTATCATGGGCTGCATCAAAACAAGGGTGCCCAGCAAATCAAGGGAGGTGATTGTCCTCCTCTACTCTGCCTTCATGAGACCCCACCTGGAGTGCTGCTTCCAGGTCTGAAGCTCTCAGCAGAAGAAGGATGTGGAGGCCACAAAAATTAATAGAGGCACGAAGTACCTCTCCTATGAAAACAGACTAAGAGAGCTGGAGTTATTCAGCTCGGAGATGAGAAGGCTCTGAAGAGACTTCTTTGTGTCATTTCAGTATTTCAAGGGTCCAAAATCCCCAGTATTTCAAGGAGCTTATAAAAAACAGGGAGGGCAGATAGTGATAGGAAAAGGGGAAAATGGTTTTAAACTAAAAGAGGAGAGATTTAGCTTAGATACTAGGGAGAAAATTTTTACTATGAGTGGTGAGACACTGGAACAGGTTGTCTAAAGAAGCTGTGGATGCTCCCTGGAAGTATTCAAAACCAGGTTGGATGGGGTCCTGAATAATCTGGTCTAATGGGTGACATCTCTGCCTATAGTAGGGAGCTAGAACTAGATGATCATTAGAGTCCCTTCCAACCCAAACCATTCCATGATTCGATGTTGTCAACATAACATAGGAATGGTAGGCAAAATGGGTGAGGGAGAAGAATGTATAGAACAGCAGAGAAAACCAAAATGATTTTATAGAGTCACGAATGACAGTCAGCAGCAAGAACAGGGAATAAAAAGCAACTCAGGATCCCATTCACTTTTGTCTGCAGCCCCTGTTGATGTGCCCTCAGAAGGTGGTGTGACAGGACAAGCTATGTCTGTCTTAAACTGCCAAATCCATCTCATGTTCTACAGAACACATGTCCAAACATAACAGAAACATAAATATACTAAATTATGTGTCAGAGAACAAATCTGCCCAGAAAAGTTGCTTGACATTCCAATGAAGCACTGCAACTGAGAACCTATTGAGGCAGCAGTCTGTAGCTATCAACTTTGAACGATTACACTCCTGAATCCTGTAGGGAAATAGTTTTCCATAGAGGAAATGCCAGTATAAACAGGGAGGAGGTCAACACTTGTGAAAGGAGTGCTTGGCAGAGACTATTCCATCATGTTTTGATGCTTGTAGTATTCCCAAGCAAGGGGGACAAGCAGGAGACAATAAGACATAGTAGCCCCACTGCCTTCATAAATTTCAGACCCACCCAGGAGAAAGATGGAACTAGGAGCTTTCTGCATCCATGGGTATTCCAGAGGTGCTTCAACACATTAAGAGTATAATGGTTTTGGTTAAGAGTGCATTTGGCTATGGCAGGACTCCTGCAATAAGTACTTTCATTTAGTATGGTACCATTAAGCAAGGAGTTCTGTACACCCAGAAACTCAGATGGCCCCTGACAGTGGTGCCTGGGGTGCTTAGGAGTTCTGAGTCCCTGGTTCAAAGTGGACAAAAAAAGCCTGGAGAAGCTCTTTTGCCCAAGTCAGATGGGCCATGCAGAGTGAGAGCTAGAAATAGTCTCTTTGCAGTCGTATGAGCTCCAGGGTGTATCACATCTCCCACATGATCAGCTTTTAACAGGCTGGGGGTATCAACTCAGAGAAACTCTGCTAATCCATTACAAGTAACTGCAAAATTTTACCTGAAATGGAAAACAAATTTCTTGCTCATTGCTTCAGCAACTGATCTGCCAGTACAGTGTGGTCAGTGCCCAGCCTAGGCCACTGCTGTCACAAGTGAGCCTGAGCTGAAAGAACTTCCTCCCCTTCCTTGAAAGTAGTAGAGAGAAGCAAGACCTTTAAGAAACTCTGCCTCACTGGTGTCTACTAACAGCAAGGACAGCAAAACAAGCCAAAATTTATTTGAAGCCTGTGGATGGAAATCTGCCAGGTATGCACAGACAGCTTGGGTTTGCAGAGGGGGAATGTAGGATGTATACACAGGTGGAGATAAAAACCCTGGAATTTCAGTGATTATATGGAATGTGAAGTCAGCATTAATTGAACTTTTGATTCAGATCCCAAATTTTAGTGTTGTGATAGTACTCTCTGATCAGAGATAAGAGCAGTGAAAGTAAAGTCAGGAACAGATGGTTTGGGTTAGGGTCAGATTAAACTTTCTTCCTCCAAAACAGCTTCTCACACATTACATTTAGACCTGAAGTTCCATATTTTTCCTCATGCTTTCATTTGCTATATTTACTTAGACCTGGCTATTTCCTCTTGTATGTAATTTCCTGAAGAAAGACATAGCAAACCAGTGGCTACTTCATGTAATCTCAAGTTTCATCTGTTTCAACAACCATAAACTGTCTAAGTAAGTTCCCTTATCTTGCAGAACCATCATTCTTTCCTGTCTTTGCCATCTCACTATCAACTAAAAATTTAGGAATATTTTTTCACTTATAAATGTGAAAAGTTCACAGCTCTTCTCTTTTTCACCTGCATATGGCTTGTAACATGAGCATATTTACTGTATATTGTATCTTCGTGATACTCCTTCTGTAATATTAAAATCTGATTTCTTCAAGTCCATTTACCTACCCAGAACTTCACCAACTTCTGTCCTGACAGGCACAACTTTCTTCTCTATTACCTTGGTGACATCCACGTAAATCGTAATTGGAAACTTCTTTGTTTGTGTTTGCCTAAATACAACCACTCTCTTCTGACACCATCACTGACTGCCCTTTTTTCCATGGCATCATCTTCAATCTGCCAGTCTTGATCTTCAAAGTGAAGGTAACAGGTCTCCCAGTTACCCACACTCAGTTGCTATCGTTCTTTAACTCTTTCCCTCCTTCCATTCTCAATTATGGATCTTAAAACATCCTGATTTTCATGTACAAAAAGCAAGCATGTGTGTTTGTGCATGTCTGTCTCTAATCTCAGATATGCACAGCTTTCACTGCTAGTCTTGATCACATATTTCTGAACAGATGTTCCCACATTTTCAAACTGAAAGGATGAAAATACGCCTCATTATTCCTTCTTATTTATTCTATTTAAATTATTTTTGCAATTGCTATATTAACACAGATCACATTTTCTTCTGAATTATACAAAAAAAACACCCTTACTCTTTTTCTGACAGGATAATTTTTTGCTGAGAAAGATGCATGACAGAGAGCCTTAGCATGTTAGAGTGTGGCAGAGTTCCTAGGGCCAGCCTGCACATACAAGTGAGTGCTTGTGCATCTATTTGTTGTTCAGCTGTGAGACCTGGTAAAACTAAGAACTGTTTGACTTGCTAAGGGAGGCACATATTTACTTTGAAGAGTATCTTCCACATAGAGGTTATGGTCCATTTTTATAACATTATCTAGTTAGGTCAGTGGTTGATGAACTGCAGTGTACTGGGATCTGTTTCCTCCTGCTGCTTCTCTGTTACCCAAGCCTCGGGATATCTCCTGAAATCAACTGCTTTTAGGATTTCCTGCAGAATATTAGCCTCATGTTACATTACTTAAGGTGAGATTCAGCCTCCACTGTGTTAAGTCATGTCAATTAATTGACACTTATTCACTCCTTGCCTCTCCCCATCAACTGCCTTTCTCCTTCCTCCTTCACCCACTCCTTTTCCCTAATCAATCCCTCATGTACCTCACTGTTCAGAGTGAGCCTTCCTTCCTGCCGTCAAGTCAGAGAACAGACACAGGCTTCATCACACCAGGGAAAAGGGTATTATTATATAATACTACTTAGCCTTTTTAAGAGTGTTTAATGCTCAAAACTGCCCAAGGATGAATTGGTTCATATGACACAGAGCAGGAAATTATTTATAAATGGAGAAACAGAGGCAGAAATGTAACAGGAGTTGTGCAAGGTCTCACAGAGAGATCATGGCAGGGTCAGAAGTCTCCTGACTTCTAACTCCAGACTTTTAACACTTTGCTCACTTTCTAGAATGTTTTATGTGGTTTTTTATACTTCAAATTACTAACTGGTCTACATTAGAACCCCCTGTAACTTCATTCAGCTTACAAAAAAGCTGAATTGTGCACTGCACATCACATGGGTAAAGGAGAAGTTGGCTCCTTGCTTCCTAGGCAGAGCTCACAATGACCCTAAAGCCAGCATTGATACTGCCACAGAGTTGGTTCCACAGGAGTTAAGTGCCCAGCTTTACCCTGTGCACAGAAGGGTGATTAAACCAGATTTTTAAACCACCTCCAACGAGCTGATTCACCAACACAGCACAGCACAGCCACACAGAGACATCAATGGGCTCCCTGCATCAGGCACAGGCACCTCAGCCGGCTGCTTCTCTCCCCAAAGCCAGTGCTTCTCTCCTTAGTTCTGGCAAATCCAAACAGGTGAGGACTCCTATAGCATTCAAAATTACTTTTGGAGTAGAGCCTAGTGCTGGGTCAATTTAGCCCCAAATTCAGAATCTGACCTTTTACAGACAGAGCACTATTTTAACATCTCATGAAACCTCGACTCCGTGTAATTTTTTTCCTAATATTTCCAGCTAATTTATGCATGTAAGCATATAAACACATGTTAAAAGTTTTCTAGACTTTGGAGTAGATACAGGTCAAGACTTCCAAAGTCTATATACACAGATGCACAGAGACATACATACACATATGTGTATATATATAAAACCATACAGACTGTGTCAAAACCAGCTGCCTACCCACTGCCTCTAACCAGACCTGAACTACAGTGTAAACACAGACAGGCATATTCCCTCTGTATGCAATATGTCTGATTAAATATTTTGTCAACCAACATGTTTTGCTGGCTTGGTTGAAGGTTTTCCAGAGCATTAATTTTTGCTTCTAAAGGCATGTTGAATTTAGATGTATCCTACATTTTTCTGTTTTGTTAGATGTTTCAAAGAGGCTCAGAAAACATATCAAAGTATCTCCAGAGAAAGAGACTAAAAATCTAATTCTGCAAATTGCAGGAAAAAATACTAGAAGTCACATAATGCATTTACTTTTAAGCTGAAAAATTAACTCTTGGGAAAACAACAGCATCAGCATGTTCCTCCACACACTGGCCTGTGCTTTTCACATTATTGCTGGTTCCACTAGTCATTTAAAGGAGTCTACAATAACCCTCATTTATAATTGCAAACAGAAATAATAACAATTATAGTAATAATGGACTACAGCTAGCAGGCAGACATCAGGCCAATTTCACTCCTACCTCCCAGGGCTCCCAATCTCCTTTTTTCCTCTCCTTGCAGAGCAAAGAAAAGAGGGAACTCTGCTCAATTTCAGCATGGAGGTGCAATGCTCTGCTGGCTCCTCGTGCTCGTGGTTTGAACACCATTAAGAACAGAAAACTACCCCCAGTAAAAACTAGAAAGTCAGTAATATAAGAGCAAGATAAGCTCAGTGACTTGACATATCCTGAGGCAGTGAATTTGAATCCATTCCTTGATCTGAAGTGCCAGACAACTTTCAGGTTTTTGATATGCGTATGCTGCAGTAGCTTTTATTGAAACAAAGAAGAGAAGGAGAACAAAGGATAAGAAGAAGAAAAGACAGCATCTTTTCCCAGTTGTGGCATATCCAGTCAGAAGATTTTACTTGGATCCACAAGGCTTAATGCTAAAAATGCAGTGATAACGCTGCCTTGGACAGTTTGCAGCACAGACTTTGTCTGTGGACAACTGTGCCTCTCCATCCTAATGTTTTAGGAGATTTTTTTATATGTATTTTTATATATGTATTAGAAGAGACAGCATATCTTAACAGAGGGGTCACCTGGGACAGAACGGACTAGTGGTGAATTTAGGAAGAGCATTTAAAACTTTACTGATTTAGCATATGCAAATCTGCCTGCCCACCACTACAGAAAATCCACAGCTCTGGCTCTCCTGCACCCCCCTACCCTTTCCCTGATCAAGTGATCATGGCACCAAACTCACACGTCAGCACAGTGGGCACAACTCTGCTGAAGCCACAGAAGTGGTGTGAATTTTGCT
Source organism: Sterrhoptilus dennistouni (assembly GCA_013397095.1). Classification (NCBI taxonomy): domain Eukaryota; kingdom Metazoa; phylum Chordata; class Aves; order Passeriformes; family Zosteropidae; genus Sterrhoptilus; species Sterrhoptilus dennistouni. The sequence goes on from VWZU01016071.1 coordinate 633,970, forward strand.
TGTTACAGGCACAGCACTCCAACCCAGTGTCCATGAATGTCTTCTACCTTCATTTCCTGGAGGGAACAAACAACTGTGCCCTAATCCCCCTGATACACTCATGCCTGTTGGCATGTCTCTTCCCAGGATTCTGTTGTCCACACTGAGCCAGGCCTGGTTTTAATCACTTTCCTACTTCTTACATTCAAATCTACTATTTTGTCTGCTACATATCCTCTTAAAAGAACTTCAAAATTAGTTAAGTCTTTTTTGTAGCCAAGAACTACAGAAGATTGCAGCACAAGTAATATTCCCATTTATACCACTCAATGTATGGAATTATGGTTCTTTGGGGAAATTTTAATTAGTTTGGTCACATCTTGTGTGGATAACTCAAATCTACCACATTAGTTTGTGTAAAGATACTAATTTTTTTTTTCATTCCAGATGCATAATTTACTAATCTTCTGCAGAGGGAATGTCTGGGGGTTTTTTCTATAGTTATAAACCACTTAACATTTTCTTCTACTGAATATCATTGTATTAGTTTTAGTGTATCTTCTCTCTAACTTTAAAAATATTATACAATGCTTTACTTTCATGCTCCATTTTCAAATGGAGATGGCTTAACTTTTTTCAAAAGAGAAACGATGGTGAGGTTTTTTAATAGTTACACAAAGAAAATCTTCACAATATTCCTTGGTTCATTGAACAGGTATGATTGCTCATCTAATTTAGAGGCATGTATGTGATAGGCAGATATTGGGTGGATCACCACATTACCACATTCAGTCTCCTAAAATCACAAGCAACCATGTAACTATCCAAAAGAATTCAGAATTCTCCTTTTTATGCGCACAGTTATCCACACAGATGCTTCCAACACCTACAGGACAAAGCTACTCACGTGCTGGCTCCCTGCAGAAACAAGGGATCTGTGGAGTTGGAGCGTCTGGACAAACATAGGAAGCTGTCCTGTGCTTAAAAGGAAGACCAAAACACCTCAGCAGCTCCTCTTCATGTGATTTGGCCCAACAGTTGCCACGCTGATAATCTCTGCTCAATGGAGTGAGTGGTGCAACCAGGGACCTGAGAGGTTTCCCAGTATCACTGGGATGCATCTGCTCTTTTCAACTATAATCTTTGGCTGTTCCTCACAGGAGAGCAAAGAGACATCATAAGTTATGCTTTGTGGAGAGAAACACATGTGTTTGCCTTTAGTAAGACCAGCCAAGACACCTCTTCCAATATCAATACAATTTGACACCTTAGCAAGAAGGAAGCACCTAATTTTCATTTCAGCCTCCTTTCAGGGATAGCAACACACACACTCACACACACACAAAAAATCCAGGACGACTCTAGTAAATAATTCCTATCCCAGATTTATGAACACTGGTGAACGACAATTTTGCTTCCTTGCCCCATCAAGAAGCCAAGGACTTCACTCTTTCTGTGCTTAAAAATTTCCACATTTCCACTGTGAAGCACAAACTACAAAGACCCATTTGAACTTGTACCACTTAGTTTAATAATTTCGTTTATTATAGCCCTTGTTTTGCTTAAGTCCTGTGGTATTTAAAAGAGCACTAAATCCATCACACCTTAATAAGCAAGCTGTGGCACAGCCAGCACCAAGGACTGTTCAGTATCTCTCTCATGAACACTATCAGCAAATCAGAGAAAGTTTTTATCTGTTTAGGGCTGAGGATGTTGACCTCTTCTCTCTATTTCACAGAGACATTCATGGATACAGAGTCCTCATTGTCTGCTTGGTGATATTCTGGCCTTTGATGCTAGAAGCATGTGGCAACACTAACAGGTAACATCAGACCATCACATAAACAAAAGTCCTTTGTAGTTGTAGAGCAAAAATCACAAATCATTCTTCCAATTGTAGACCACTGATTTTTACAGCCCACACAGCCACTACACACAGGCAACACCCTGAGAAAACTATGTGGGAGGTGCTTCATAGGGATTTGGTGACGACCCATCTGATATCCCAGATGTAACTCATTGCCATAAAGCCCAGGGACTGAGGCATAAAAACTCTTTTCACGTGCTGTGTACTAAAATCAAAACCAGTTAGCAACCCTCATTTTCCAGAGGCTGTAGCCTGGATGCTACACAGTATACACTCACCCATTCTTGAGAGCAGTTAGATTCAAAAAACTCATTGCCCTTATTGTTGCCCCCAGCTCTTCAGAACATGCAAGAGTAGCACAACGACAAGCTCTGCTACCAGGCTGACCATGGATGCACTACAAACTGAAGGAAAGCAGCACAAACTGTTAGCAAAAAACAGCTTTAACTATTTCCCCCCACCCTCTCCTGTCCCTCCAGTTCCAGTGTTTAAGGCCAGCTGCTATTCAGGAAATTAAATTCAATACCTATGATGTGATTTTTGAAAGTGCAGCTTTTCAGCAAAAGGGAGATGAAGTATATCCAGTATTTCTGAAAAATCAAACTAGTTAATTAAGTGTCTGTCTGACAAGGCCATAAGCCTAACTTGACACCCCTGTTGTGGAAGCCTTGGGCTTCAATTAATGGCAGGCAAAGGATGCATAATTAATATACCAAGACACCAGGAAATGAATATGTTGAAGTTCCTACTGCAGTTTTAACTTTGTCACAACACGTAGGTTTTTAGTTGGCTTTCTCCATAGAGGTGAATTTCCTGTTTTTCCTGGTTAAATGTATATTCCAGAAATTACTCATTATATGTCAGGAAATGCAATTTGACTGAGGTACACATGCTACTGGAAAAATCTCGATGGAGCAAATTATTTGGTGTCACTAATTTAATAAGATACTACCTTCCTTCTCTATTTATGAATTGTTCATGAACTGGCTTATATTTTTACTAGGGGTTTTCCTTCTTGCTTAAAAGCAGCAAGGAGATGACATAAGTGATTGTATTCACTGAGAAGGTGACATCATTCAGAAGACATTCTTGACTCCAGCTTCAGACACTTACTATTTTCTACTCAGTCCCTGTGCAAAAGTCCAAGACAGGGTTCTTGCATTATTCCTGCTTATACTTTCCAAATATACGATTTAAATGCACAATATACTCAATTTTACCTCTGTGAAACCAGACCCAGAATTCACAAGCTCCTGAATACATTCATTTCAGAGGCAGTGTTAACCTTAGTGATGGCTACCAAATGTGAAGTACAAATGTTCAGATGACTCTAATATTCACATGTATTTTTGCAAACAGACAAAAAAAAAAAAAGAAAAAAAAAGCCCACTAATTTCCTCCAAGCAAAATTTTCTAGGTAGCAAGTTTAAAATCAAAACCCCAGAACCACTGTTTAATTCACTACTCTGTGCTGCTAGTAAGAACCTCCCATTTGTATTTCCTTATCTTTGAATTATTTGGGCCATCTTATCTTTGAGCTAAGCAGGGCTGTTTGCATATCCCAAAACTAGTGCATTAAATCTCCCAACACCCTTCTGGAAGCTGAGCAGTTGCACATTGCTCTTTATCTGAGGTACTGGAGTGGTTTCATTATGCAAGGTCACAGAGTAAAACTAGCTGAAGGTGAGGTGCATTGAATGTTATTTTAAAAACTGAAAGGAGGGTTATTTTAATAAAGAACAACTGTGTAACCAGTGAGCAATAAACTTAGGCAAAATTTAGTTTATGGAAGAAATATTACTAAAAATCCCACAAATACAATTTCCGCATATGGGGATATATGGAGATATGGAAAAAAAACCCAACAACCCAGCAAAAACCCAGCTTGCAGAAATGCATATGTCATCAGAGGTACTAGGCTATACGAACTGTTTATTGGAACTGTGTCCCATGTCAATACTGAGGAAAATACAGAATGGAAAATAACTTTGGAATTGAATAGAGACTCTGTCACACTTAAATTTGATACTTGGAACCCAGGCCAACATTCTGCCAGGACAAAAAATAAGTATACAAGAAAAGCAGGAATAAATCCAAGATAGAAAAAGTAAAAGTTAAATTAGCATCATACGGTGGAGAGAAATATCAATAATTAGGCAAATGCATAATAACCCCATGAAGTCAATTACTTTTATGACAGTGAGACTGGAAACACAGGCAGCTTTAGGGCTAAACATTTGCAAAGAATTAAGACTGGTTAGAATATACAATGGGTGGTGTGTGTTATCCAAACAGACAATGAGAAACCAGAAGTATTCAAAGATATTTTTGATACAGTAGAATACAATAAGAAGAAGTATTTAAATTTTTTTCAACCTGAGGTAACCCTTTCCTGCCCAGTCATTATTGCCCCAAACAGTTTCCATTCAGCCTCTGCAGTAACACATACAAAAGTTGTAAAGAAAGTTTAAGTATACCCCATGAAAGCAGCCAAAGGCAAATGAACACTATTTGTTTTCACAAGTCCAACATTTTCCAAGCTAACTTTACCTCACCTTCCAGCTATGTCTGCCTTTGAGCTCCCCAGGCCACAGACCCTAACTTTGCATGCGTTTGTAAAATACCTCACAACAGATCTCACTGGTGAAAAGTTGCTGTCTCCTTCTTTTTGATGAGAGCCTGCTCTGATTCCAGTTGTTGGAGGCCCTAGGTGAGGACAGGTCTCCTCTGTGCACCAAATCCTTGATACATTCAGGAGTCAGGGCTGTGCCCACACTCCCGCGCTCTGCTGGACCAGGGCTACCTTGGGCCATATTTCTAGCATCCCCCAAGGCTTCCTGCAGTTTCTGGACTGGGAGAGCTTCTTCTCTTGCAAAGCAAACCTTTTTCTTTTATGGAGAACTCTGGGAATGCACTTCGGAAAAAACGCCAAAACAACAACAACAACAACAACAACAAAACAAAAAACAAAACAAAAACAAACAAACAAACAAAACCCCACCAAACAAATAAAATTTCATTTCCCAGAAGGTTGGAAAGGCAAGGGGAACTGACAGCACTGAGACCACTCAGCAACCCCATGACAGAGCTGGCATCAGAGTGCCAGATTCTGGCATGGCACTGACTTCACTAAGGAGCAATAGCAACCAGGTACTATTCTAAAGAAAATGACTCATTTGTAAGAGCAGCCCTGGAGTTCACACAAACAGGCACGTGTTTGGCACGTGCTGGAGTCACCACAGCTCCAAAAGCAGATGAGAATTGCTGCTGTTACCCAGTTTCTCATGCTACTTTGATTAAGCACATGCAAGTATTATCTCACTAATAATAAAATAGACTACCCACCAAAAATCTAGAACAGACTTTTTTTATCAGAACAAATATTTTAGATGCTCACCATGACTGTAGTACTGTCTGTTGGAAGGATTGTGGAGGTTTTTTTGCAGTGATTTATAAGGGCTGCTCCAAGGCCTGTGAAAATCACAAGTATCTTTACATTAACTTCATGAATTTAGGTGGCAATAAAATGAAACCTTACATATAAGTCCCATATTTCCTTTGTAATGCAATTACATGGTAATTGATACACCATTCATCTTTAGAAAAATACACAAATTTCTTAGCTTTTGACAGTTGAGTTTCTAAGGTTGATAAGAAATTAGACTCAAGCACAGAATAATTCTATCAGCAGCCAGAACAGATACCTTAGCCTGTGTTTAATTTTATTTAATACATTTAATACAAAGGAGAGACAAACAAAAAATATAGCCCCAACAAACCTAGTCTGATGAATTAAGTCTGCAATGTACTTCTAATCAGTACTTCTAGCCTCTAGGAACAGAGCCTAATTTTTTATTATTTTTTTAAACCAAATTCCTTGAGCTGGAAAACCTCATTTGCGTTATTTTATTTAACTTAATGCTACCTTTGCAAAGTCATCTATCCCCATGCTTATCTTTTCTACCCACAAATAAAACTAGTTCCACACTTCTAAAATACACCTTCCTTCAAGGTTAATTTCAAGAATCTCGTGATGCTTACAATTTAATAAGTTTCATACAGCCTTGATGCAACTGTGGGATCACCTTGCTAATGCCATAAAAATCAGTATTCCTGGACTACTTAAACTAGGGGATACTAACATCCTGATATGTATCAAGATTAACTCCATCAACTTCAGTGAAGGAACAGTTTTGTAAACCCCAAGTATCCAGAAGTGTTATACATAAAACCTTTTCTACAGATACATAAGTATGCCTAAAAATTTAAATTTTTGGTGATTACACTTGGAGTGCTACACACACACATATAAATAGTATGAATGGAAACACTGCATGAATTATGAATAAGAACATCGAGTTTACACTGATCAACAGCAAATTCCAGATAATTTATTTGTTGTCTTTTCAATCTATTTATAGGCAAGACCAGAGGAAAGTTCTCTATTACAAGTTCTGTTGCAGACAATGATTTTTCTGATCAATTAAAGTTATTCCACGGTTTTGGAATATGGCAAAAAATAATAATAATAAAAAAAGACAGCAGAGCATGAAAGCAAGGAGGGAAGGGGGAGAGAAAGAGTAGTTTAAACCACTTAATTCATCAGAATAGAAGTGTAAATTCAGAATATATGGCTAAACTTTGTTGTCCCTGTATACTGACTAGCACTATAGAAAATAATTGCTACAGACTTCGCAGATATTTTTTCCACAGTATCTGGAAAGGAATTTTTTTTTCTGTTATACTGTCATACTTTCCCTGACCCTCTTCAATTCCCAGGACAGATGACTGCATCAAAAAGAAAAAAAAATTACTTGTTTGATTTTTAAAAAAAAAAATCTGGGAGAGAAATTATAGAACCAATTATGACAAGCTTTGGTGTTTCTGGTTTTTTTATTCAGAATGGTTACAAATGCCAAAAAAAAAAAAAAAAAAAGGAAAATAATTTAAAGCATTTCAATTATCTTTCTTTAGGTTGAGTCCTAAATCCCTGAATGAAAGTCAGTCCACTGCAGGTGTCTCTTCCTACATCCAGGCAAATTGGGGTTGCCTGCTATTAGTTTGTGGGGCTCTCAGAGTCAGGATTCTTGGTCTGTGTCCCCTGACTACCTGTTTATTTGCAGTGGGCAGATCTCAATCCTTCTATACCATCATCTTTTCCCAATAAGGATGTGGAAGCTTAATTAGGCACTGGAAAGTTATTTTAGTATCCCAAGTGGATGGTGTCATAGAAGGAAAACGTAACTTTCCATTGAGAGAACACAAGATAACTCGTGCCAGCTTGTTTCACTCCTCTCCAAGAGGCAGCTGTAGTCCCGCTAACTGGCTGTCAGAGTAGAGGGCTTTGATTTTGGAAAGGGCACCAGCAGGACAGCTGCAGTCTGCACAGAAATCCAAAGGATGGTAACTTGGACCTAGTTGGTGGTCATGTTTTCTTTGATTCTGGGAGATTTCATCTGCTGCCATCTCACACAGCCCCATGCAAAGACAAAGGCTTTTCATCATCTGAACGTTGGTCCCTCCAGGAAGAAATTAAATTACCTGACACAAAAAAGGGACAGCTTGGAACTGAGGCTGCTTCTGTACTTTTCAGGACTGTTGAATATGTGAATTGAAGTGCCTGAACAGCAGTTAACTTGGTGGCTGGGTTCCCTGCATCCCTATCTGGCCACATGCTGACTGGTTCCTGTACAGCGCTACTCCACTGGTTCTCAGCTGGCACTGGAGCCAGGACCGTCACCCAGTGGGACACACAGCTGTGTTCTCCTTGCCCCCTGCACTCTCTGCAGGGATAACAAGGGAAACCTCTGAGCATAGTGCACTATGCTCGCCAGCAAGCAGAGGCACAGGCTCTGCTCCCAACTTCCACCTTACCCTGAAGGACAGGAGAGTGAAGACCTTCCTCTGCCTCGCTCTCTGGGACTAGGGCAAGAAAAAGCAGTCCAGTGTTTTTCCCCCGTTCTCCAAGCACAAGGAAAGAAGGTCCAATGTCCCTTGAGGAATCTTCAGCAGTTTCCTTTTCCCCCAAAAAAACGGGAGCAGCGCAAGCTGAATGGTGTGAAAGAGTGGCTGTGGGTGGCAGAGAGGAGATAGCAAGGGTAAGCCCTGTTCCTGTAGGACTCCCCAAGCTCTCTGTGTAGGACAACTCAGAGAGCTCTCTGGGCTTAGTCTGTTTTCCCCTGTAAACAATAAAAATAATTACACAAATTACAGTATCCACTTCTCGCAGATTTGAATCAAAATAAACTGAACTCCAGAACTGCTTCTCAGTTGGCTCTGCATCCTCTGTTCTCCCAGTGCCAAACTCTCATACAGACTTCATTTCCATTCTCTGCTGCAGAATGCACCATTCAAGATAATTAGCTATTCTTTTTCCTTTCCTCCCCAAAACATGGAAACTCCTATAACAGGGGAGGGCAGGGGGAACTCTGTGAGTTTTGTTGCTGGTCACGTAGTTCATTCTGCAGATTGAGTCATGCTCTGCTCTTTTCCTGATGTTTGCAATTATGCACATAAAGGCAACAGACCACCTCATAACACCCAAGCACAGGGCCCTAGCCTTTACCATTTGCCACCAAATTATGAAGTTTCTTTATCCCTTTAAGATCTGGCACATGCATACCTTCTCAAATGAGCAGTTCTAAAAGAAAGGCTTGGTGAAACCGAGCCATTTTGTAATAGGCTAAGTTACTTTTTTTATACTTTCCCTTCCCCAGTGATACGTTGTATCTCTCCCCAGGTAAAACAATAAAGGTAACTGCAGAAAAAGTACTTAAAAGTTAAGAAAAAACCCAAAATTAAATCACTCTCAAACATTGTCCATTATTCTTGGTCTACCCAATATTAGTGATCCTCAAAGACTGCTCTCATTCACTGAGAAGCTTTTCCATCTGAAGAAATCAAGTTACCTTACAAAAAAGAGAAAAGAAACAGCTCCCTTCTCTTACTGGATCAAGCATACAAAGTGTTTGTGGTCTCACATATCTCCTTTCAAGCTGTTTTCCTCTCCCCTACCCTGTTTCCAGATCTGCAAACCTGGGTATCTTCCCAGTTTAGCTTCCTGATTCCTCTTGCATTGAACTCTTGAAATTTTTCCATGTTATAAATATCTGCATGTTTAACTTGGATATGTCCTAATTTATCTAAAAGAGTTATGGAGCGCTTGAGAATTTTCATTGTGAACTGAAGAGATGGAAATGCTAAGCTAGTTATCTTTTCCAAGTTTTAGTCACTCATTTATATGGAACAAAGTCTACAAAATATGTTCTTTCCCCTACTGCCTTTCAGGTTTTATTACATTTATTCTTGTGGTAGCATTTCATGTTTCCTTGGGAGTTTCATGGTCCAAATAAGACTCACAGTTTCAGTGCAAAGAACAGAAAACGAACCGCCAAGTTCATAATTATAAAAGCCACTCTTGTTTTCTTTAGAGGAAGAAGCCCGCTGCCTCTTACTAGCCAGTTCAAATCTCTCCTCCTTATTTGCAAATTTCTTTTATTTTCCTTGCCATTTATATGTTTCTGTTCTCTAATAGTGTTCTCTGTTACTTAGTTACTCAGGAGAGAAAGATTATTAAGATGCTACTATTAATTTACCCTGATTAACTAATCCATATATCTATAAAATGATCAAATTACTATTTTAGCCCCTGTTCCTGGTCACTTGGAGTAGTTCATCAAAGCAAATTATCTCCTTTGCCCTGTCTTCTCTGATCTTCCTGGTCACTGGGAAAGGGAGTGTTACCCCCTTTTCCCTTACCTTCCTTTTCCCTGGCCTTCTCTGGTCACTGGGAAAGTGAGTGTTACCCCCAGTAGAAGTGGTTCTTGGTCAAAGGCCAAATGATTGAATTGGTCATTTCCTGTTTCTAATTTTATACTGCAGGCACCTTCTCCTTAGAATTTTATAAAGCTCTTAAAGAAGCTCTTGGACTAAGTCAAACATGGAAACGTAATGTTAGGTTTGGAGGACAGCAGAGTAACTGTAAGGAACTGTAACTTCCATGAGCCTCGGTGGCACATTATCTGTGTATTGGAAATCTATGGGGCAGCATACCTATATCTCCTGCTTTCAGAAGAACAATGTGATATTCTCTGTCCAATGAGGTTCTGCTCTCCAGTGCCAATTATATTTAAAATGCTGTTGCCTAGGGAAGAGAAGACACTGGGGAACACCCATACAATAAATTTCACAAGGCCAGCATGATGGCAGGTGAGTGACTTCCTCCATGGTGTTAGCAAAGGCAGAATCATGTGTTGCTTTCTGGGGCTAAGCAGAGTACCTAAGAAGTCATTTTTCCCCTTAAAAATGCTTGGCCCTCTGGCAGAACAGCACATAATTCTCCTATCCGACAAAATTGGTACCACTCGAGATAGAAGAAGCCACTTAAAAGAGGAGTGTCACTTACAAAGAGGAAAGTTCACAGGATGCTGAAGTCAGTGGACTTTGTACCACCTCACCCTCTCTGCTACTGTCCATATGAAAGGGGGAGGAAGATGCTTCAAATACTCTGAATCTTCAAATTCAACTGAGTCACCATCAAGAACATCTCTGTAGGGGTCAGGTGTGCGATTTTCCTTCAAAATTACATTAGAGACTCAGACAAAGTTTGTGATCTGGGGTTTATGAAAAATTCCTTGATCCTAGCTTGATAAAAATGAAAGCACTGGCATGTCTCACAGAGGTATGGCATGATGAGCACCCTCTTAATTATTTTTACAAGTCCACTAGACCAGAAACTCATAAAGGGATCAATTTTTACAGACTGTGCTCATGTTTCGCTCTAGAAGCTATACAGCTCCAGAATAAACTTTGTTGTGACTACTGAACATTCAAGTTCCATATTTCAGCACAGAAGCTTACACAGAAAAGCCTGAAATTCCAGTAAATATGTTCTACTAGACTTCTTCTGGTTTGCTGCATCACTCTGCCAAGTACTTGGGCTCAGAACTTCAGGGGAAGAGAAGGGACACCATATGTCATCACTTAATATCATGCTATTCTTGCTGTTCAGCCTCTAGGGAGCCAGTACTTTTAAAGCAGCATTTTCAAAAAAGAATTGCAAGCACATCTGCAGAAAGAAGCCCAGTGACAGCTGATCAAACTGGTTAATTAGGCATCTGCATAAGCATAGTTGTGGAGCAGTAACTACACCCCATGCTCAGTCCCACTTGAAACAGGGCTAAATATGGGAAGCAGAATGGATCAGAAAGCTCATTGAGGAGTTACCGCTTTTGCTAAAGGAAAACGCAAATTCTGCCAAATGCGCCTTCCATGGGAAAGCTTTGATTTTCTCAGAAGTTTTTGACTTCCCATCACAAGAATTAAAACTTTTAGCTCCAGGATTTACTAGCACAACTCACAAAAAAGTGGTCATAACAAAAATCATAGTGTCTCTTTTCAGCCTCGTTTCCCAGTCATCTTCTTAGTCCTATTGTCTCATGGGAGCAGTAATTCAAGTGCTGTGAGCCCCCCTTCTCCTTCCTCTTTGGCTCTAAAGCTTGAACACATTTTCCACAGTGCACCACAGTATTCTTTTTATTTGGACTCCTGCAGCTCACGATGGAAAGAGTCATCTGAATGGGGGGCGCCAGCCCTGGAGGAGAGCGGATCACGAGAACCACAGCTTCCATGAGTCACTGTGGTAGGCACATGGGACACAGGGATCAGGCCAGCAACTTCTAACATTTCCCATTTAAATATTGTTTTTAGTGCCTCATCAGAAAGAGAACCCCGGAGCTTATTTTGTGATACAAATTCACATGCTTAACCATCTCTATTCATATTAAAAAATAGGCTTATTGCACGGCCTGTTTCATGGTCTCTTTGAAGGCTCTGATTCCTCAGCCTGATTCCATCAGCCCTGTTCCAGATGTATCTGTGACAAAATTACAGATCTCTTTGTTTTATAAAATACCAGCAATGTAGCATCTGGCAGTGCGGTTTGGGGTTTTTGTTTTGTTTTGACTGGAAAGAAACCTCCAAAATACTCCAGTCAAATCCCTCAAAAACCTTAAATCAGCATTTTTTAACTTATGCACAGAGGATGAGGGAGGATTTCCTGACTCATCAAGTGAGAACACAGGCATCTGTGTGCCAGCACACAGGTGGTTGTCACACAATCTGACACCATGGTAAGCAGGAATGGGCACCCCTCCATCATCACACAGCCTCACCATGCAGGCCAGTCAGCTGGTGGGGAAGAGATTTTGGACAAATCCACCCGAGATGACACCCATCCACACTGTGCGTCACTTAGAAGGAGAGAGGGCTCCAGGCCTTCTGTGACACACAATGCCTTTTCCTGCACTTGGAAGAAAGCTCTCTGACTTCCCATGTATGCAGGATATTCCCCCGCTCCTTTTTATCATTCCTTGTTGTGAAGGCCCTGTCAGTGAAATGTGCATTTCAACGGTGAATCTCTCATAGCTCTCCTTATCTTTAATTTCCTTCCACTATAGTCTATTTTATAGAGCCTTTCCCTTACCAGCAATTTTTTCCCCTTCCCATTTCAGCTACAATGGTCAGATCAGGATCAAAACTTCTCGCAAGTTAAGGGAAAGTCTGGAGGCAAAAGATGTCATTTAGGTCAAAGAAGAGATGCAGACCAGGGCAATAAATGTGTTTGTCCTTAGGGTTTAGTTTAGCCAGATACCTTTTCACCCTTGTGTTCTGTGACAAAATAATTTTATTTTCTTAATTATCCCTTTTAATAAATCAGAGTCTTTCTTTCAGATTAGGCATAAACAGCAGGATCAGGAGCAATCATTCATTTCATCATCAATTTTCTTTGAAAGGGCCCATAAGGGAGGAAGGAAAAGCCTCATCCCTGCTAGAAATATCTTCTTGCAGGCCAGGGAAAGAAAGAGCCATCTCTCTCCCAGGTTCTGCCCTTGTCTCTAATAGCCACCAGTTTTGGAGGAGGCTCAAAGTGAATTTTCTGTTTCTAAACAGAGTTGCAGTTGTGAGGAGAATGGTGAAGAGGCAGAAAGAAGAGGAAGGCCAGGAATGCCCAGGCCAGAGCAAGGCTGGGCTGTGTTACAGAGATGGTGGCACTATAGCTTGGCAGGAGGGAATGAGAGCAGCAAAATTTGGAAGGGTGGAGAAGAGGCTGAAAAATCAGACAGACTTCTCTTCAGTTTGATTGGTGCATGAGACATCCCTTGCCAATGTCTCTGGAGGACAGTTTTCCAGTTCATAGGAAATTTTAAAAAAAAGAAGTTTTCAGGCCAATTGGAACAAAGTCAAATTTCTAAAAAATGAAAAAATCCTCAAAGACTGTAAATACTACTTTTCAGCAAGCTCTGAAAACACCTAATCAAACAGTTTGAAAAAACCCATCAACTGTATGTTATTTACCCTAGCAGTAATACACACCTTTCCTTTTGGAAACACTTACAAACAGCATGTACAGTCACAGAAACTGGGAATGTTTCATGCATTATTAAGTAAAATGTGGTATGAGAGGGGAGTATTTGATGGTGAGTGTAACATCCAAGGAATCTGTGAACAGCCTGATCTCCTGTTCCTGTAACTGAAAAATTTTCTTATGAATGCCTGCATTCCCCCACATCATAGGAGGTTGGTCATGCAAAGCTTCACTCTTTACTGTTCATGGCAGGTTATCCTGAGAAGGCAATGGGTCTCCTGTTTCAGGCCATAAGGGAGGGTCACCTTGTAATAGCACGCTGTGTAATGCATTTCATTGCACTTGGGAACCAAAGAATTTGACCTTTGAGAGAAATAACATGAAGCAAAAAATGCATTCAGATCACAGTTAGGCTGAGCTGAGAGTAGAGCTGGTGAGGGAGTGCTTTGAACCTTGTCCATGTGGCCTCACTGTGGCTCCACAACAATAAGTCCTCTCCTTTGAAGAAAATGTATCCATGTTTTAAATTTAGGGAGGGAGGGAGGGAAAGGGAAAAATTCATTAAGGGTAGTCCCATCCTTAAATATTTAGAAGTCATGAATTAGGAATCAGATGTTTGAGGAACTGCTGTGAGTCAGAAAAAAAAAAAAAGCTGGAAACATTTTTATTTTTTCTAGGGTTTGTGGTTGTCTTTAGAATGCCCCTGGGTCATACTTTCAAACTTCTTCACAGTCTAAGGAGAAGAAACTGATTTCTATAAAAATGAAAACCGAGATTCTCACCTAATTAAATGTCTCCAGGACTGAGAAGTTACAGGGGAAAAAAACCATGAAGTATCACGAGACCTGCGATAAAAATCACAGGATTTGGCAACACTGAATTCATCACGAGTTAGGAAGTGATAGCACTTGTTCTAGCTGAACAGCAAAAAACAAACAGGCATAAACCTTATTCAAAAATATTTTGCAGGCATGACTGCCAAGCTGACAGCCAACTTCAGTTGGCTGTGAGTAATGCTATTCATTATTTCAGAATATTCATATAGCCAGTAGGTATTTCTGGAAATCCTTGAGAATCCTGCATTTTCCATGATGCCAGAATGATTAATTTGTATTGAAAGTTTGTTACTTGCCAATTATCCATCTACTGCTTAAAAATCTGAGTCACACGCTCAGCAGCCAGAAACAATACCATGCTGTATGTTTAGACATCCGAGATGCATAACGAATATTCAAAGGAGAAAGTTTGCAATCAAACCGCAGGCTGAAAGTTATGTGCTGAAACTGTTCAGCTAAGAAGTAAGAATAATTAATACCTTCTCAAAAAGCTAGACTGATTGCAAGAGTGTGTGTTACTTAGAAAGGCAATTACATTCACAGCAAATATTATTTAGAATTAATACTTGGATGACCACAAGATATCGGTTCTAACTACAAACAAATAAACAGAGATGCTTTTCTAGACAGAATATAAACAGATTCCCAGTTTCCACTGCTTGTTTCAGACCATCAGTTTAACTCCGCTTGTACAAAAAAAACGGATGAAGCAGATGTACTTCTTACCCAGTCTGTTTTGGTCCACCTATGCAAAATTCCCAGTAGAGCTAGATTTGCAGTTCAGCATATATTCAAGGTAAACAGTGCACTGTATGATTTATATATGGGTTATCGTTCAGCCAAAGTCTGGCATTTCATTGATATGCCTGTTATTTAGATGTATTCAGAAGCCTTCCAATGCATATGAGTTTTTCCCTTACAGTCACTGTATTCTCAAAAGAGATGCAAGAGCCAGATCTTTTCTATTCCCCAAGGTTAAAGGGAAAAGTGAGATGTCCTTTGCTTTTTCAACTCTTTACCCATATAGAATAATTCATCTGCTGATATTCATAAGGTGACTTCCACCAGCAAATGTAAAGATGTCAGGAGGAGAATTTTTAAGCACATATGTAATTGTTTATGATTGGTATCTGCTTTTATTTAGCATACTTGCTAGTGCTCTCTTTCTGCTGCTAGTCTGTATGAATCTTCCTAGCCCAAGAAATCTGCTCTTTGGGGGACTATATTTCATGTTCTTTCACTCTTTGCAAGCTCTGCCATAATAGAATCAATGTATCAAATCAATCCCGCAAAGCAGCCAACGAGTCTAATGGTAAAAGTAGGAGACGGAGGTGTTTTCTAACGGAAATTTTGGCAGGAAGGGATAAGTATGTGTTTGCCTGTTTCCCATGCTTCTCTTTCCCTTCAAACACGGTGTAGGAGAAGCGAGACACAGAGAAACTGCCTTGTTTGATCCCTGACAGTATTTTTTTAAAAATTTTACCCCAGGAAGTCTTGCAGAGAAAACCCTCTGAGATTCTTGAAATCACACATTGTTGCAGCTAAGTCTCCTTGATAAATAAAATATTTAGGCACGTTCTTTTGCATCTCCGTACGTCCTGCACTCCTTTACAACACAGGGCCAGGACAGCAGGTCAGGGGTGCCAGCAGAGCGCCCCAAGGCTCCTCCAGCTCTCTCCTCCCGGGATGTACAACTTATAGTCCTGGGCACAGGCAAATGCAGTGGGACACTTCTCTCCAAGCAGGGAGCTGGACAAGGGGTCCTTGGAGAAAACTTGTCGCCCTACGCCAAGTTTGCCACTGACGCAGGAAGGGAGGCGTCCCCATTTTCCACCCTGTGCCCCAGCCGCGGCGGTCGCTCCGGGTGGC